>APFE030148818.1:0-14704 GCA_000404065.3 Pinus taeda
ACTCAGCCCTTTTATAGCAGTCCCAATCCTAGGGCAGCCGAAATTTAGCTGTCAAGAAATCTGGACAGCCGAAATTTCGCTGTCAAGAAAACTGGACAGCCGAAATTTAGCTGTCAAGAATTTATTACTGCTATTATTTCAATCAATTATAATCGGTCCATTAACAATTATAATTGATTAACATTATTCTATATGTATTTGTATCCAAATCCTTATTTAAATACATTTAATGCCATAACTTAATTAATCACATTATTTGGCATATTTAATCATTACATAAATGTAATCTTGCTGACAGTATTTGATATCATAATCATAATGCACGCATGTCCAACCTAATTACTGTAATTAGACGTCTCTAAATCCAACATGTAATAGATAATACAATAGATTTAGGTAAAGTTAAGGAAATCTTAAACTCTTATTCAATGCTTCTAATCATGGTGCAAATGACATTAGTGTTGGTATCATTGTCGTTTTCTATGAACTTAGGGGCAAGCTCTGGGAAGCCTTTCCAATGCGCATCTCCATGGCCTAATTCCTCATTGTGTTTACGAGGAGCCCTACCGCCTTTATGTTTTGTCTGTCCTTTAAGGGCTATTAGAAAAAGTAGATTTTAAGCTAGAGTTTAAGTGGATATCACCTAACAATCAACTAAAAATAAAGCTTTAAAATGTTGAAATACAATTTTAAAAACTTATTTAGCGATACTTTATAGATTAAAATTTCCATGCTTCTAATATAATATTTCAAATTCATTTGTAACTAAATAAATAAACTATAACTCATTATTTAAATTAATAATTCAATAGTATACCACTCCAACACATCAACACATAAAAGAGACGTTTCAACTAAACGTTATTACTTTTCTAGAGAATCTAGTAGTTCTCGTTATGTATCAATAATACCAACTAACAAAGGATCCATTGCATGAGAATTTGACTGAAATTATTTTGTTTTTCATATTATGATAAATTATATATATATATAATATATATATATATTTAAATAAAAGTTACATAATGAAGTATTAAATAAATTTATAATCATAATAAATTATACTTTATACTTATGCACAGTGAAATAAATAAAACAAACTCAATTATAAAGATAAATGAATAGTTCATAACTTAGTTTAACGCAAATAACAATATAACTTTTTAAAAATTAATATTATAATATATAAAAGAAATATACAATAATGCATATTAGTAAAAATGTTTCATATATATTACAAGTTAGAAAAAAATTTGAAAGCTTGTTTTTAGGCTAAGAGATGTATGTAGGAAGTCAATTCTATACTAAGCAACATGGTTGAGGGACCATCTACTCATAGAAGGGAAACCAGATGGTCCCTTGGAGATAACATGAGAAAATTTGAGATGGTTTTAAACATGTTTATTACAAAAATGATATGGTCTAGATGGGATGAAAAGGCTAAGGAGACAATGAAAATAGAGAAAAACAAAGGCATATAAGACCTATTGAGATACTTGTTCATGTCCACCGCTTGGTGTTGGAGATTCCTAGGGATGACACTGCATTTCTTTAGCTTTTTTCTCCTTCTCGAGCATGTCTAGGTAAGTGAAAGTGTCATTGTACCCTTCAAGCAACCAGTCAAGGTGCTCCCATTCAATTATACAACCATAGGAACTTGTTGGTTGAAAGGAATCTCCCTTGGAAGGTTGAGAAACATTATCAGGGCATTGAGGTTGGCTATCAACCTTAGGCTCAATATTCTTGCAAGGTATGAAACTACCTTCGTCTATAGGACCTTTGCCTTTTTCTTGCCCATAAGAGGGCCAAGTCTAGGAGGTATGACCCACTAAGTGGAGGAATCGAATGTTGCGAAATTTTCCTGAGAGCTAGTGGATGTAGGACTCAGATGGAAAGGAAGGAAGTCAGTACCAATTAACCTTGAGACATCATGAAGAGATAGTTGAGTATGTTCTAGATTGGTACAAACCTCTACCATTATGCTAGTGGTTCCAGCACAAGATTCTTCCATGGAACACAGATGGTGTGCTAGTATATTTTGTACAACCTAATTCCCATCACAAAGACGACATCATTCCTCCACTTCTGTTGTTACCACCAGACTGAGAATGTGTGGCATAATTTCTAGATCGAAAATATCCTCTGGTTTCCCATGCCAAGGAGAGAGGGGCAGACGACCACGTCTTCTACCTCCACATCTGGCTCTGCCTCTCTCGCGAACCTCAAGTACTTGCTTAGGACTGAGACGTTTGGAAAAAAAGTAAGTAGTGGCTCTGTGCACAAGAACAAGACAATGTTTGCTTGGATTTGTTGCTTGCAAGAAGGAATTTAGGAGTGAATGCATATGCTAGAGAGTGATACATCGCTGGAAGTAGAGACCAAGGAGAATGTTTTGGACAAACCATAGTAATGTTGACTGAACCACATTGATGGCACTCTATGTTCCTTAACCTTCAATTAGATAAGTGTTTAATTATGAGCTTGGGATCTGTCATAAGAGATCTGAAAGGGTCTAGCATTTGGTGGAAAAATAATAATTCTTGGATATGGGGGGTTATCTTATATAAATTAAGTTTAATTAAAAAA
This sequence comes from Pinus taeda, assembly GCA_000404065.3. Taxonomy (NCBI): domain Eukaryota; kingdom Viridiplantae; phylum Streptophyta; class Pinopsida; order Pinales; family Pinaceae; genus Pinus; species Pinus taeda. Next base: position 2,587 of record APFE030148818.1, read on the forward strand.
ATATTTTAAAAAAAGTCTACATAACTTTACTTATATATAACATTTTCTTTGATATTTTTAGACAAAAATGATTAAAGTCATTACTTAATTTTTTTATTATCAGTATAGATTAATTTTTGCCACAAATCTAGCCACCAAAAATAGAGATCAAGTATTTTGAAGTGCAAACTTATTTTAGAGTGAAAAACTTGAAAAAAATTGTATCTCAAGAGATTTGGTCCCCTTTTCCCTTTGATAGATATGTGGTTAAAATGGATCTATTTATCTATCTAAATATATAGATATCACTTCTCTAAGGCTTAAATTATATTTTTTTGAATGCATACATAGATTGAATGCCTAGAAATCCACTTAGTCACTTGGATTGTGTAGATAGCACAACTTAAACTTATAATTCCAATAAATCTTTATTGTATTTTATATAAAATTAATGAAAAAAATATAGTTGAAAAGGGACCAAAATATATAATAGTGAGTTTTCAATTCTTTTCATATTATACATATAGTTATTCTTTTTTTTATCATCTATATATATATTGAAATATTTTATTTATGATAAACACTAATGTTTTAATCATAAATAATATTTTTTAAATGTCACATGTTAATTGTGTGTTAAAAATTAAATGAATTTTGCATCTTTCTTTTATTATTTTCATTAAAAACTAATTAATTTTTTTACTTTCAGATACATTTTTGGGGTATTGAAATATTTTATTATGGTTATCATGTAAGATTTTTTTTTTACTCTATCCTCTTATAACATATAACCAATATAGATCCATTTAACTTAAAATTAAAATGAATTTTTGGCGTCTTGCCCTCTTATTATTTTTATTAAATACTAATTGATTTTTTTAACTTTCAATATTACATTTTTCGGTAATTGAAATATTTTATTAGGTCCAACATAACATTATTTTTTTGCTCTCTCTCTCTCTCTCTCTCTCTCTCTCTCTCTCTCATATATATACTATTATTAATAATATATATATATCCATCTTAACTTCAGATCTATCAAGCTCCCTAAAGGGATGAACTCTCTCAAGGTGAAACTTTTTTTGAGTGTCGAACTTGAGGAAATGTTGAACCTCTAGAGATTTCCTCTCTTGGACTTGAGAATAGATATGGAGTTGAGAGGATTAGCTAGTTAAATAATAATCATAATTACCTATAAATTATATATTAATTTAATATTGTTATTATTATATTATTAATTTTTTATTTAATGTTGACCAAAATCAAAAATGTTACATAAACGTAAAATAACTTACAATACAGCACTCACTCATTTCTACTAAATATTAAATTTTTAAATATAAATAAAATCTTATAAATAAATAAATATATGTGTGTTGACAGTGTTGGACCTGCCAACATTAAGGGGATCACCCTGGTATGAAGTCCCAACTAGACCTCACACCATTTGGTGTGGGAGTCCCATCTGGTATGATGGTCTGATTGCCATTATCTTAAGGATTTCCTTCAACTCTTGCTTGTCAACAAAAGAGAGTGGTCTGCTTTGTCTTTGAGAAGTGAGGTTCACGTGCCTGGTGAGTGTAAGTGTCACTTGTGTCAATGGTTCTTTCACCGTAGAGGGAGAGGGTAAGAGTGAGTCCCAAGTCAGTTGGGAGAAGTCACAACTATGCTAGGAACACACCACACAACAGGACATACATAGCTTTTGATGGAACAGTCCACACGAATGTGGCAGTCACAACACATAAGGGAAGATAACACATTTAACACTCAATGGATTAGTTTGCGTGAGTACAACAGTTGTTATAGCAAGTTTTATGTGATTGGTTTGTCTGATGTCTGGGAGAGTCGTCTACAAGTTCGAGACAATGTTAACAACATATACAACACATTTTCATTAACATATGTGCATTACAACAAGTGAATTAGTTCAAGTGTAAAACACAGGTTCAAGCAACATGCATTATAAGTGTTAAAGATTAGTCTTACAAAAGATACAATACATGTGTGAAAACGTGTTGGGTTGTTAGCAGACTTCTGAATTAAGTGAAAGTTCCAAGAAACATCGTTACACCATAAATTAATGACTTCGTGAGCGGGGCGTTGGAGCCACTACTTACTCCTCAAAGAAAAGATTACAGACTCCCATGGCTATGTGGGAGGAGTTGAGGTGAAATGTCCTTTGCATATACAAATCAGGGGGTATTTATAGCCAAGGGTGAAAATGACCCTTATGGTTGTTGATGAGCCCCAGAAATGGGTAATTATATGGGCTCATTTTACCTCTTAATTCGACTTAATCCACCATTCTCATTAGTTTATTGCATGTTTTTTATCATATTTATGCTAATAGAGTGAATTGGGTTAGTCATTATGCCAAAAGGTCTAATGTGTGCTTTATGCAGATTTTTGGTCAATTTTGAGACAAAATCAAAGGTTTAATGAGCACTTGACTACCAAATTCGTGGAAGAACAAGGGAGAGGATTTGTAGAAGGGTGTCCCCTTCATTTATGAGCCCTTACCTCGACTTCTCCATCAAGAACTCGGAGCACAAAGCCAAGGGGCAGCCAAGCAAGTCAAGTAGGACTGTTGTTATCTTCAGTTCCAGCAAGCCAAGTTCCTTGATTTTAGGAGGACTGTTAGAGGTCCCCATTTGTATAAATAAGAAGGCTTAGGGCCTCAGTTTTGTTAGTCAGATTTTAGTTAGATTTTAGCCAATTAATAGTCTATTTTCACACTTCAGTGTAGCCTTGTATCATCACATTTTCGAGTTGTTCTTGCAAACAGTTTTTGTGATGTAACTATTTTTTTGATCAATGAAGATGATTCCTGCTTTGTGCTAGCTCTGAGATTTCTTAGCAGGCTGTAGCTCTTGGGGTTGGGCCCAACCCAAGTGCTCAGTACCTCCTTTATGTACTTTTATGTTTTTTTCTTGCATTCATAGAATAATTTCTGTTATTTAGGTCAAAATCTTGCTCTGTTACTTAGGTTGTTTTTGATGATTAAGAAAGTTTTTGTTGCTTCAAGTTGATTTGATAGTTTGGTAACAGAAAAGATCCACAAAAAGGCTATCAAGGAGTCCTTGATCTCATTTCTCCCACCTTGGGACCATGAACTGAGACCAAGGCATACTTGTTGCCACAAAAATATTATTTTTGTCTTCCAATGCAATTGCTGGTGTTAGACTTTAAGTTGGAAAAGTTGATATCAGTTGTGTTTTCATGTTTAGATCTGTTCTTGCTTAGTCTCCATAGCTTTCTTGCATGATTTCCTGTCTATAAACTTCTGTTCATCATGTTTCTGGTTTTTAGGTCAAATTAGATCAAAATAGATAAATCTCTATTTTTTTGGTCTTTGCTTGGATCAGTTTTGGAAAGTAGTGTGTAGAAAACCTGTAAGACACTCCAGCCTATCCTTCCTCCATCATACAACCTACTCCAGTCCTTCGCTCAAGATTTCTTTCCCTCATTCGCCACACTTTCCCAAACAACCCTAATTTCTATGTTTTTGTGAAAAATCACTTCCTTCACCTTTGAACAAATCCAACCATCTTCATCACTCTTAAGCTTCATTTACCAGGTCCCAGACCCCTTAACATCCCTATCCATCCTTAATTTCCACTTTCCCACCATTTTTCCACCATCAACCTTCTAAAAACCACTTTTGGCCTGTTCCTATAGAACTTCCTGTATAATTTCCTATAGATCCCCTGCAGCCTCCTGTAGAAGTTCACGCGAGTGAGTTTTCGAGATCTGAGTGTAGTGGAAATCTCCAGAAGGGTGTTGGGGACCCCTTTGGTCCTCTCCACACCTTCCCAACCTCTTGTAAATGCCCACTCCATTTCCTTTCACCAATAAACCCCTGCACAATAAAAAATAGTTAAAACACTTGCAAAATAATTCTGCATAAAATTGCTCAAAAATACAAAAAGATGATTTTTCTATATTTTCCTTCAAAATTAGATTAAACGCATGCATTTTACCTTTTCAATAGTTAATGGCATCCATTTCAGTAGCTTACATCTCTTTTCTTGCACAAGTAGGGTTAGTCGATAAAACTAGGGTTTGCTAGGGTTTGTGTTTCCTTTCAGCTTTCATCTTCTTTCTACAAGTAGACTAGCCTCTTCTGAGTTAGCTTTCGTCCATCACAATTAAAAGCTTCTTCTAAGAACTCATAGAAGTTGGCTTAAGCTCCTAGTGAACTTCTGTCGATTGATCAAGTGACAGCCTGCAGTAAGAGCTAGTATTTGTGCATACAACACTGTCACCTCCAAGTTTGTTACGAACTTCCGGGTTGATAAAAGTAAAGAAGGGAGTCCTAAGAGTTGCTGCATAATTGCTGCAATACTGGAGCCCACCATCTTTTTGGCACTGTTGCCGGGGAAGCGCCAGAGTATTTTGTGATTACTGCTTTTCTTCTATTTTCTACTGCAACCTTCTGCTAAGTAGTTTATTTTAGCAAGAGTAGATTAGTTGTTTCATTTCAATTCCACAATTTCAATTCTACGAAAGTAGATTAGAGATTTCCTGCTTTCATTTAAATTCTGCAATTTCATTTCAGCAAACTTAGATTAGACATTTCCTGCTTTCATTTCAATTCTGCAATTTCATTTCAGCAAGCGTAGATTAGCTATTTCTTGCTTTCATTTCAATTCTGCAATTTCATTTCAGCGAAATAGATTAGTCCTTTCCTGCTTTCATTTCAATTCTGCAATTTCATTTCAGCAAAATAGATTAGTCCTTTCCATCTTTCATTTCAATTCTGCAATTCCATTTTAGCAAGATTCATTTCAGTTAGTTGCAATTTGTTGTTCAATCAATTTCAATTTTGCAGGTACAAGTAAAGAAAGAAAAAAAACAAAAATCAACCAAAAAGATTTCCTTTCATGCCTCGTAAGAGTAGAGATAATTAAAAAAAATGTTTGCACAACACTCCCACTACTTCACACAGCCAACCTTCTCTCTTCTTCAATGGTTGTGATTAAGACGAACCCTTAGGTGGACAACGAGACATATTTGAAGAACCTATAGGGGATAAGAAGAAGAAAACATTCCTCTGGAGAAAATGGATGAAAACGGAAATGTTGGGAGTAGTACCTTTTCTTCCAACTCATCCATTGAAGGTGAAATTAGAAACATGTGGAAAGATTTCAAGAGCGAGATGAGGCAAATACTTGGCATGCATATCAAAAGATATCGAGAGGAATCAGAGAGGGCTTTGACCATCTTTTGTCCCAAGTGCACTAGAAAGCATCCTAGAAATGAATGTCCATTGCACTCCATAGAAGTATGTTTTGTCTGTGAAGAAGACCATCCTACGAATTAGTGCCCTTCCTTGCCCGGAATTAAAGTTGCATATCAAAGGTCCAAAGGAGCCACTGAACCACTCTATTTCATGAACCAAAGGAGGCCACATGGACCCAAACCTTACTAGCAGGGAATGCAAGGGACATCCCAGACCTATTACAACCCCTATAAAGGCACTTCCATGCCTTCTTAGGGTCCCCCTACTCATCCTTCCTGGTCCACACCTCCTCCTTGGTCCTTCACATCTCCATATTATGTCCAACCAGTTGCTCATCCATTTCACCACTACGCTCAGCCACAACCTCAGTGGAATGCACCTCATCAGGGGTAGAAGCCCCAATACAACACTCCTTCCACTCCTTTGCCTCCACCACCTTCTCAACCGCAACCATCGCCTCCTGCTCCACCAAGGCAACCCCAATTACCTACTCAACCGAACCCAATCCCTAATAACAGACAGACCTAGCAAGTATACAGTGGGGAACCACCATTTCCAAACACGCACATTGGAGTAGCTCAACCCAATTGCAAAGTTGAGGTAAAACACTTCCAAACCACTCCTCTTGAGCTGAATGATATTCACCATAGCTCAGGAACGGTATTGCAAAAAAGAGATTATATTGATATCATTGAAGGACCACATCAAGCAGAGGAAGATGAAAAAGAGGAGATCAAAGGACCATGGGCTACACTTGATGAAGAGAAGACATCAAAATCAGAGATCGAGAGAGCTCCCTCATGGTTGCCATCAAATCCTCCATGTATTCAAGGGAAGAATCAGCAAAAAGAGGAAGATATGAAGGTCATGGTAGAAGAAGACATGAATATTGATCCAGATCAGTAGAAAGGCCAAGGACATCACAGTTATATTGAGATATAGTTCCATATGATCACTAAGGTGTAGCATCACTCTGTTCCTCAACTATGCTTGATCCCTTCAAATTCAAATCATTTGGTCTCTGAAATCTGAATATATGTCAAAGCATACATTTCAAGCCTCCACATTAATTTGTCTATCATCTCGATGTGCACATGGTTCCATTGGAAGCATTCTTATACTTGAAAATGATTTTTCTTTTCAAGTAGGGTAGGGTAGAGGGAAAAAAAAAAAAGGAAAAAAAGGAAAAAAAAGAGGAAAAAATAAAAGTCTAAGGTGTAAACCTCCTCGGAGGCGCTTCAGATTGGCTCATTGATTGAAAACCTCCAAGATGTAGTCAATGGGTTAGAAAGAAGAGAAAAGAAAAAGGGAATAAGATCCCTGGGTGAAAACCTCCCATGGAGGCACCCAGGGCAGGAAATTAGGGTGAAAACCTCCTTGAGGCGCCCTAGTTGTTTTCAAAAAAAAAAAAAAGAAAAATAAAAAAAATGAATTTCTATTTGTATTGTATGTCTGCAAGAGAACTTCAGGAAGTAGCAATAGGTGCTAAGGAAGTTCTGAAATCAATAACAGCACCTTTCCTACCTTCCCTCACCCTTCTCCATCATTCTTGACATCCTTTCCACCTCACCTTGCTTCTTTTCTGAAAACTATGTTTTCTACAGGACGATCCTGTAGAAATTACAGAGAGCTAGAAATGGACTTCAAAAGAAATTTGAGGAACAGGGAAGCTTCATAAAGGTTTTATAAATCCCCTTGAAATCTCCAAACCTCTCTCCCATCAATTCCAAGTCTGCATTACAGCCCAAGCTCATTTTTTCTTACTGTCCAGAAAACAGCAAAATGCTTCGATACAAAAATACATAGAGCAGAAATTTGTTTTTTCCCTAACTTGAAAACCGTGCATCCATTTAAAAAACTGTTTCATGGGAAGTTGTATAGGGATGATGGAAACATGCCTAAGCAATTTCAGCCAATTCCAGTGCACGTTTTCCAAGAAATTAGCCTACATCATCTTCAACCAGTTTTGCATTTTCTCCATATCCGTCCATCCATTTAAAAACCTGTTTCATGGGGAGATGCATATGGGTGATAGTAACCTACCCAAGAAATTTCATCCAATTCCAGTGCATGGTTTCCAAGAAATTGGCCTTTGTCACCTTCAGCCATTTTCAATTTTTCTTAAAAACTGTGCATCCATTGACCACAAGTTTTCTATGGGAGGTGCATAATGATGATAGAAACATGCTCAAAAGATTTCAGGTCAATCTAGTCAATTGTTTGGAAGCTATGGACAAAACAAGTCATTGTCCTACAAAAATCTAACATCAGCAGCATAAGGGTGCAAATCTGAAGGTTGAAGCAGACTCCTATAGCTTAGATCCAGCCAAAGGATACCTGCACAAGAAAATTAGCCACGCATTAGACAACAAAAAGCATATAGTAGAAGGGATACAAACATGCAACAATTGAATATGAGCATGCAGTAGCAAAAGAACCAAGCAGCATGCACATTTCGACTTACAGGTAAGTGTCTAAACCAGTTCCTCTATTTGCATCTGTATGATTCAAAACTTCATAAATGAATGAAATGGTTGGATTAAGCTAGAAAGGTGGCCAGTTAACTGGACACCCTCAGTTGGTTCGATTGCACTCATTTGTAGATCACCCAGCACACGTGTATAGTCAACTCGCGGGGAATTTAAAAAACAGGTAGTGGCAGATGTTTTGAACTCCAGTGCAACTGATGTCAAGTGATTAACAGGAAGAAAACATGAATTTTCATAATAGCACTATAGTGGGGACCAACGGTCTACATGGGGCCAACGTACACTTGGCCAGCTCACCCTCCATCACTGGAGGTCTCCATAAACAGCCGTAAGAACTCCTCTTTGAAATACTCTCAGCACCTTTGTTTCCATTTTATCATCATCCCCATACCTGCAGCAAGCTCTATACCACCTCCATAGTAGTGAACAAGTCATTCTCTGCCATTTTTCAAAACCCTCCTGCTTATTGGGTTCTACATGAATGACAAACATAGTCTACAGGAGCCAAAATATTTCTATAGGAAGGGCAGAGAACAACTCTGTAGAAGGAAAACCCAATATTTTTGTCAAAATTCGAGTTGGAAATGAGGTAGGCTTGGGAAACCTCTCTGCATATGACTTATTTGAATAAGGTGGTGGATTAAAAACACAGCAGTGGAGTGAAAAAAGAGAGTGAAGCTTAAAAGTCTGCTTGCATATTTTCCCTGAGTTCTACACAGTTCTCTATTTTCTTCTCTGCATTCGAAGTCTATATCCTTCTTTCTCAAATTCTACTATAAAGAAAATACATGCAACTGTAGGAACCAGCCTGTGTGAAGAAAAAAATGAATCTGCATATCTGCCTGCTCTCTAAAAATAACCTGTGTTATTTATCCTCTGTTCTGTCAAAAAAAATTCCCTTTTCAAAAGCAATGTGTCAAATTCAGGATAAAAGTTGTTTAAAACAAAGGGAAATATTGCAATTTAATGTTGTAAGGAGAAGCACACAGGAAATTCATTATTTGGTTTTAGAAAAAGACGAAAATTCAGTTATCCCTCTGTTTTCAGTTCTGCCTGCTTTCTCACCTGAGCATTTTGTTTTAAACAAAAAAACAAAACACTCAACACCACATGGAGGACAAGCTAAAGGAATTAAAAGGAGTGTTGGCCATGGTAAGGCACATAGAGAGCAGTAAAAGAGCCCAACTATAGGAAGAAAATGAACTGCTGAAAAAGAAATTACAGCAGGAGGAAATTTATAAGGGAGATAGGTTTTCCATCTTGGGAGGGCAGCAATAGAAAGAAGGTCCCCTAACATACAATGAAGCAGTAGAGAAATAGTAGCAAGAGGGAGAGCCACAAGCTGATGTTGAAATGCTAATGAAACTGTTGCAAGAAAAAGAGTCTCAGGTAGCAAATGAAGTGCATATTTTAAAACAGTGGTTATAGGAAAACGAAGCCCAAATGGACTGCATGGCCAGCTCGGCAATAGAAGCCTTGCAATGTAGAAGCAAACTAGTAGTGTAGAGGAGGAGAAAACTGAAGAACTTGAGAAGAATAGTAATGAGGAAGCACCACACATTCAAACAGAAGGAAAAACAGAGAAGAGAAAAAGGCAGGCCTCCATGTATTTCAAGGCTAGGAAAAGCACAAGAATTCAAACAAGCAAAATAGAAGGAGCAGTGGAAGGAGATGGACAAGAAGGCAGAATTTTATGGCACACATGAGTAGACCACATCAAAAGCTTGGAATGATAGGGGGGCCACCTGGGCCATCAAAGATGAAGAGATAGATTAGTTGCTCAGAGGATGAGCAACACAGTCAGTAGGGGGGTGATGATAAGCCCCAGAAATGGGTAATTATATGGGCACATTTTGCCTCTTTATTCAACTTAATCCACCATTCTCATTAGTTTATTGCATGTTTTTTATCATATTTATGCTAATAGAGTGAATTAGGTTAGTCATTATGCCAAAAAGTCTAATGTGTGCTTTATGCAGACCTTTGGTCAATTTTGAGACAATATCAAAGGTTTAATGAGCACTTGGCAGCCAAATTCATGGAAGAACAAGGGAGAGGATTTGTAAGAGAGTGTCCCCTTCATTTATGAGCCCTTACCTCGAATTCTCCATCAAAAACTCAGAGCAAAAAGCCAAGGGGTAGCCAAGCAAGTCAAGTAGGACTGTTGTTATCTTCAGTTCCAGCAAGTCGAGTTCCTTGATTTTAGGAGGATTGTTGGAGGTCCCCATTTGTATAAATAAGAAGGCTTAGGGCCTCAGTTTTTTTAGTCAGATTTTAGTTAGATTTTAGCCAATTAATATTCAATTTTCAGACTTCAGTGCAACCCTATATCAACACATTTTCGAGTTCTTCTTGCAGACAGTTTTTGTGATGTAACTATTTTTTTGATCAATGAAGATGATTCTCACTTTGCACCATATCTAAGCTTTCTTAGGAGGTTGTATCTCTTGGGGTTGGGCCCAAACCAAGTTCCCAGTACCTCCTTTGTGTACTTTTATGTGTTTTTCTTGCATTCATAGAATAATTTCTATTATTTAGGTCAAAATCTTGTTATGTTACTTAGGTTGTTTTTGATGATAAGAAAGTTGTTCTTGCTTCAAGTTGATTTGATAGTTTGGTAACACAAAAGATCCACAAAAAGGCTATCAAGTAGTTCTTGATCTCATTTCTCCCTCCTTGAGACCATGAACTAAGACCAAGGCATACTTGCTACCACAAAAACATTGTTTTTGCCTTCCAATGCAATTGCTAGTGTTAGATTTTAAGTTGGAAAAGTTGATATCAGTTGTGTTTTCATATTTAGATATGTTCTTACTAATTTTCCATAGCTTCCTTGCATGATTTCTTGTCTATAAACTTTTGTTCATCATGTTTCTATTTTTTAGATCATATTAGGTCAAAATAGATAAATCTTTGTTTTTTTGGTCTTTGCTTGGATCAGTTTTGGAAAATAGTGTGCAGAAAACATGTAAGGCACTCTAGCCTATCCTTCCTCCATCATACAACCTACTCCAGTCCTTCGCTCAAGATTTCTTTCCCTCATTTTCCACACTTTCCCAAACAACCCTAATTTCTACGTTTTTATGAAAAATCGCTTCCTTCACCTTTGAACAAAGCCAACCATCTTCATCACTCCTGAGCTTCATTTACCAAGTCCCAGACCCCTTAACATATCTATCCATCCTTCATTTCCACTTTCCCACCATTTTTCCACCATCAACCCTCTAAAAACCACTTTCGGCTTGTTCCTGTAGAACTTCCTATAGAATTTCCTGTAGATCCCCTGCAACCTCCTGTAGAAGTTCACGCGAGTGATTTTTTGAGATCTCAGTGCGGTGGAAATCTCTAGAAGGGTGCTAGGGACCCCTTAGGTCCTCTCCACACCTTCTTAACTTTCCACAAACGCCCACTCCATTTCCTTTCACCAATAAACCTCTGCACAATAAAAAATAGTTAAAGCACCTGCATAATAATTCTGCATAAAATTGCTCAAAAATACAAAAAGATGATTTTTCTATATTTTTCTTGAGAAGTAGCTTAAACACATATATATTACCTTTTCAATAGTCAATGGCATCCATTTCAGTGGCTTACATCTCTTTTCTTACACAAGTAGGGTTAGTCGGTAAAACTAGGGTTTGTGTTTCCTTTCAGCTTTCATCTTCTTTCTGCAAGTAAACTAGCCTCTTTTGTGTTAGCTTTCATCCATCACAATTAAAAGCTTCTTCTAAGAACTCATAGAAGTTGGCTTAAGCTCCTAGCGAACTTGTGCTAGCTGATCAAGTGACAACCTGCAGTAAGAGCTAGTACTTATGCATACAGCGCCATCGCTTCCACTTTGTTACAAACTACTGGGTTGATAAAAGTAAAGAAGGGAGTCCCAAGAGTTGCAGCATAATTGCTGTAATACTGGAGCCCACCAGTTGTTCAACTACCATCATGATTGTTTGACTTCCAAGACACTTCAACTTGACATGAATCTTTGTACAACAAGTAGGTCTCTTGGACTTCCACGCTACATTACATTGATAGAAAATATGGCCCATAGTAAAGATGTGGATGACATGACTCATGACATGACTCAACATGATAGTGTTGGTACATTCGTGCTGCTATTGGTGTGCATGTCAAGCTACAGTCCTGTTAGGTGATGGATGTCCTCATGGTGTGTCACAGCTTCACCTAAGCATGGAAAAGTGCGCAGAGTCTTTGATGTTCACTGGTTTGCTTGATGTTTCTTTTCCACGTTGCTCCTTGCTTATATGTTGGAAGGCTTGACAAGTTCGTCACGAAAGGTGCATGTTTGCTCATCCATCTATCTGTGAACACACCTTTTCATAAGCGCATCTCTTTACATGCATCGTTTCTCTATCTGTTGGTGAACCTGTCCTTCTACATGTGCTCC
>APFE030148819.1:2212-22098 GCA_000404065.3 Pinus taeda
GGGAGAAACACAACTAGGAAGGAAGGCTGGGACCCAGCAACTACTAATCTTCCAGCCATCCTCTCTATTGAGATTGTTCGGCCTTTCTTCAATCTCAAGGGCTTCCCTAAATTTCAGGTGGTTGGTTCGAAACGCGTCGACAAAATTATCTCTATGTGATTTTCGCCGAAGATTCTTCTCTAAATTGATATGGATCACAGAAGTCTAAATTCATTAATTTAATTCATCAATATTTTCAAATATGTTTTTACTATATAAAAAAATTTAACACCTTGAAAAAATATGAATTAAATTTTGAATATTATAGTTTACTATTCTATATTATCTATGCTTATTTTAGAATAAGAAATTTCAATTAGGATATTTAATTTCATATTTAAAATAAATAAACTCTATATAATTAACAATATTAATAATAACCTCAAATTTACTAAATAATATTTAGAATGTTTCTTTATTATATTAAAAAAATTAATATTTTAAAAACACTTCAGTTAAATTTTGAAATTACAAATTGAAATCTATAACTAATTTAAAATAGGGTATTTAAATCTATAATCATTAATCCCTTGGGTTTGTAATATCAATTCCTTGGGTTGATTATTCCCTTGGGTTTATTACATCAATCTTGGTCAACCATGGTTAATCATAGCCAACAATGTTCCACCATTGTCACAATTGTCTCGATATGAAAATCAATCATGTTTAGGAATGGTCAACCATGGTCCAATGTCGCATTGTGACAAGGATTGCCTCAATACAAAAATCAACCCTGGTTGACCATGGTAAACCATGTTTATTTTAGGGTTTATAATAATTATCTTAGGGTTTCTAATTTTTATCCATTGAGTTTATAATATCAATCCCTAGGTTTTATTAATCTAATGGTTCATATTCCTAGGGTTTAATATTATTCGCTTAGGTTTATAATCACTTGGGTTTTTAGTGTTAATTCCTAGGGTTTATTATTCCCTTGGGTTTATAATATCAATCATGTCCAAGCATGTTTTATAAATTGAATCATGGTCAAACATGGTCCAATGTTGCATTATGATGAATATTATGTCAATATGAAAATCAACCATGGTCTGATGTTGCAGCATGACAAACATTCTGTCAATTTGAAAATAATTCATGGTCAAGCATGATCAGCCATAGTCCAACATTACATTGTGAAAATTATTGTCTCAATATGACAATAAACCATGGTCAACCATAGTCAACCATGTTTGTTTTAGTATTTATAATATTTATCTTAAGGTTTATATACCTTGGGTTTATAATATTAGTCCCTTGAGTTTAATATTATTCAACCATGGTCAACCATGTTTTATATAATCAATGATGTTCAACCATGATTAATCATGGTCAACCATTGTCCAACACCGCATTCAAAAATTGTCTTAATATGAAAATTAATCATTGTCTCAACCATGGTCCAACATTGCATTATGAAAAAAATTATCATAATATGATAATCATGTTCAACTATGGTCAACCATGTTTTATAAAATTTTGCATGCTCATCCATGGCCAACCATGGTCAACTATGGTCGAACATTGCATTGTCACAAAAATTTTGTTGATATGAAAATTAACTAGGGATAATCATGCTCAAGCATGGTCCAAGTCACATTATGACAGGGATTCTCTCAATATGAAAATAAATCATGGTCCACTATGTTTATTTTAGTGTTTATAATATTTATCTTATGGTTTATATACTTGTGTTTATAATAATAGTCCCTTGGGTTTAATATTATTCTCTTGGGTTCATAATCCCTTGGGTTTATTATTCCCTTTGGTTTATAATATCAATCTGTAATAGGAAAAAATGACCTCCTCATCAACTCAAAGGTGAAAGACAGCATGACTGAAGCAAAGACCACAATTGCATGCCTTGAATCCACACTAATTCTAGTTTTTCACTGCTAACCTACTTTATAAAGCTTGTTACCAAGCACAGAGTAGAGTTAGTCACCTTGCTAACTCAAGTTGTTAGACCAGGGGGAGCATCAGTGAAACTAAGAGATGTTTAGTGGGTCAAGCCAACGAATCTACTCACAAATATATAGATATTTATCCCTAAATTTGCTCAAGAAAAGTAGGGAAAGTCCCAAAGGTCGAATTATTTGGGGAAATTCCAATATGAGAATGAAGGCAAATGGGAAAAAGCTTGAAAACAGGGCAGGCTCATGGCTTTTGCCCTAATTAACTCTAGGAGGAGCTTGGTAGCCCTAACTCGATCGCTACATAAGTAGTGAGAGGGCCATTGTGAAAGGGGTCAAAGCATTTGAAAGGATAGCCCATTACATTGTTGTGAACTATCATATACTTGAAGAAGTGAGCTGAAAGAGAGAGAGAGAGAGAGAGAGAGAGAGAGAGAGAGAGGAAGAAGGGATAAGGGAAGGCTAATACAATGGATGGTTGTAATCACTCTTCCATTATAAATACAGAACTGTAGTTGTGTTCCCTACCCCATAGTGTCAATAACATTGTTCATTGAGTTGTTCATTTCGACACTTGTCGAGTTGAGTAGTTTAAGTTGTATACACATATATGTTCATTATGCATTCTTATATTAGTTTTCTAGATTGTATGCTACGATTGTGTTTGCCTTTCCTTTGTGCAGGAATTGTCTTGGAGCTGGCTTTGGAGGAGTTCTTCTTGGCTACATTAAGAACTCCAAACAAATATAGAAGGAGATTTGTGGTAAACACTCTTTCCATACTTGGTTAACTGATATTTAATAGATGAACATGTGTATAACTCGGTAGCTTCTGCAGATAATCTTACAGTCTTTCAAAGGTCCCGGGAAGGCCTTTGAGGGTAGCTTTCATTCTCCATACATTGTGCATTTTACCCCATAGCAGAATTGGCGACTCCACTGGGGACTATACATCTAGTTCCCAGTTTACCCAGACTCCTCTCAGTTCTTCTCTTTCTTCTAAGAGCTCCCTACTTCTTCAAATCATTTTCTGATCCACCAACTATCTTGTTACAACCTACTAGTTTGCATTCTCCTAAAAAACTAATCCTAAAGGCCCTCCATTTGAGCAATTTCCCTCACTAACGTAGGTTATCATGCTAAACAGAACTTTATAAAGCACTATGCCTATGTACAGGGAGCGTCAGTGGACCAACTAACTCTCTGTTTACACTAAAATAGAGTGTTCATCTCCCACTTCCATGATTTCTAGTAGTGTCTGTGGACCAAATGTGGGGGAAATTTTCTCATCGGCTGAAGTAAGATCTGAAACTATATTATGTTAACAAATTTGGTGTCCTGAAAATTTATTTTTAGGAAAATGTTTTAGTTTTTCTCTCTTAAAATACTTTTTTTTTGAAAGAAAGACTCATAAATTGTATTCATCCTTCTATCAAAATAGTTGTAAGCTGCTTCATTTTGGTTTTTAGTAGTTGTTAGGAAATATTGGAAAAAAAATCTTTTGGTTATGCAAGTGTTGAATGGCTTTAGATGCACAAACGAATATATGAATATGTCAAAAGATGAATATGTAGAATAAGAATTGTTTGCATAAAAAAATTGAAAAAAAATTCAGAGCATTGTTCTGCATGATTTATTGAGTCAAGAGTCTCACCATATTCATACATCAACACCCCTACCGAAGACAAATAATCAAGTACACTTAAAATTTACATTAAAATCAATCAGTTACTCTTTTGAGCAAACTAACATTAGCTAGGCTAGGATCTTGGGATAAGCATGTGAGTGAACTGCACAAGGTTGAAAACCAAAACTAGTGTCGTTAATGAGTGAAAAATCCTTCTACTCTCATATTACCAAGACTACTCCACTAACAATGGAACGAAATATGAGACAACATCAGACTATAATTGAAGGTAGTCTACCTTCTCTTACAAATCCTTTGGGCATTTTGTGTACTGGGGGTCCCTTCAAGGATTTCGGAACTGAGTCGGGGACTCAGGTTTCTTG
The DNA here is from genome assembly GCA_000404065.3 of Pinus taeda. Taxonomy (NCBI): domain Eukaryota; kingdom Viridiplantae; phylum Streptophyta; class Pinopsida; order Pinales; family Pinaceae; genus Pinus; species Pinus taeda. Next base: position 6,171 of record APFE030148819.1, read on the forward strand.
CCCACATAGCATGCAGTCTATGACTATGTCCCCCCTAGTAATGTATGTGATTTGGGGTATCTCTAGTGGCCAAAACTTCTAGGTACTTACAGAAGGTGACTGGGACGGCCTCTCCTGGTACCTAACATGGATGGATCTACTTTGTCTTCAGTCTTTGGGAGGGTTCTCGTCTTCACAAGAGTACTTGGCCCCTTAATATGAGGTTCGGGAGAAGCTCTAGAGTAACTGTAACCGTACATTTGGCCATCCTTCTCTGTTATTCATTGAGATACTGGGTTTCATCTCCAGTGATCGGTGCTTATCAGACGATGTACTTTCCCTCTGTTTATTGATTGATATATTTAGTGTATTTTTATTTTAGGTACCTAAGTGCTATCATTTTTTAGAATTTAAAGAATATCACATTAAAATTTATTTGATAAAACATAACGGTCACCGTGGCTACATCCAGCCATCGTCGTCACTCTAGACGATTGTTAGGACGTCCTCCACTCATTGTGGAAGATTCGTTGAGTTCCACTGACTCGGATTCCTCATCTTCAAGGAATCAGTCTCCTAAATCTCACACGGGATCTGTGTGGACGACAGACGATTCAAGTTTGCTGGAGGATTTCTTCGCGGAAGGATTTCTTCCTCACTTTAACACTTTGCTCACAAATCCGTCAAACCCTATAGTGGTTCTCGTGGTACCTATACTTCCTTCTTCATTAGGTGGAACTTTCCCATCTATCCAGTAGATGATTCACGGGTTGTGGAATTTTAGTGACACTATTGGTCCTTTACCACTTCCCCAGTCGATAGTTATCACAACACCAGTAATGTGGAATCCCACTTACCCATTTGTTCCAGGTATGACAACTCACATAACACCCTCTATAAGTGGAACCCAGCAGATGCCCAAGCTCCACTCCTATGGTGCCACAATGCATACCTTTGACAAGTGCCACATATAGTGCTCCATATAACACTCAATGTGGCACTATGGGCATGGTTCTCATTTACCAACAACACAGTTGGCTACCAATGTACAGTTCCAACCCCGAGATTCAGATATCTGGGGGGGTTCCCAATATGCACATGCCGGTACGGAATGTCACAGTTCCCCCTCTGTTCTCAAGCATGCATGGACAGTCGCTAATTGACATGAGTGTTCCCTTTGTCAATCAAAGCCAAATGGTTAGTTCTGTGTCGGTTGGGAATCCACAAGGGGTTCCCAACCAATCCATGGGGGCACCCTACTCACAGAGTCAAATGAGTCAAGGGGTCACCACTTATACTAGGGGCAATTTCATACCTCAGTGTCAAAATCCTCATGGAAATCAACTCTACAACACCATACCACAAAGCAACTCCTACACCACACAACCCATGTACACTATGGGGAACCAAACAATGGGAGGATCACAAAGCTCCTTTGGTCATCAGTCGTCACCATGGTCCGAGCCGGGGGCATCTAACACTCTGCCTTTTTTGGCAACATTGGATATACCCGACTTATACAAGCTAACGAATGACCCCATCTATCACAACTTACAATGGCTGCCGATCTGGCATAAGATACCAATGGACATTCCCAAGTTCGATGGCAAGAAAGGGGAGGATCCGGGCACCCATATCACCACCTACCATCTTTGGAATTTTTCGAACTCCATGGTGGATGATAGCGTCCAGTTACGACTTTTTTCCCGCACCCTTACTGCCAATGCAGCAAAGTGGTATATTGAGTTACCACGCGCGTCAGTAAATACCTTCGACACTTTAGCGATGGAATTCTTAAGGCATTTCTAGCTACCCATCTGCTATGAGACTGGGACAGAGCTCCTCACTTCATTTCGTCAAGATACCACCACCCACATCTCTAATCATATTCATGAATGGAGACATAGGTGGAGGTTAGTCAAAGCTCCCCTCCTAGACTTTCTCTTAACAGATTGGTTTTGTAGGTCATTACTTCTGAAATCGCTACAGAGGTCACTCTAGGTGGTGCTATCACAGAAGACCAATATACACATTGTGCCCAACACTTAGACTTGTTATATTCACAGTCTAGAACTCTTTACGACATAATACCCAATGCCCCTGGCAACCCCAATGCTTCTGCTACCACGAAATCGACTGCTCTTCCTACCACTGCGATAAACTCTATGCAGTCTACACAAAATCTCAGTGGTAAGAAAAAGAAGAATTAGAAAAAGACCACTCCTTCTAAGGAGCAGTCAATAAAGTAGCCCAAGCCAAAACAAAAGGTTGTTGCACCTACTGCTGATGAAAAGGATACACCTGCCAGATTTCCTTGCAAACTCTGTGTTGAAGACCATGTAACCTGGTGTTGCCTGCAGCTTCAGGAATGCACAAACTACCTTGCTAAAAGGGATACTGGTAAGACCCTCGTTGTCCTTAAGAATCCTTTTCCCACTCAACAATAGCAAAATCTTATTCCAAACCAACAACAACCCATGCCAGGGGCAATGATGGTTCGCAACATCCTTCAGCTAGTGAAGGATCTTCTACAATTTTCACATTTGAAATGGTAGAGCTTTCCACCAGCGCCAAATCTTATGGAGCTCCTATCACTCTTACAGCAAAACCATCCTCAGGTCAAAACCCAACGCCACCCAACGATCTACATATCTAAAGGCTAGTTGAGGACTTTGTAATTCAACCCCAACGCACAACATACAATACATCTGCACGTGATGCCCAACACTACAGCATCGTAGAGGATTTGGCACAAGCGTCATCAGCTATGTCGGCGCTCGAAGTACTACAAACATGCCCCACCCAACGAAAAGCTTTTCTTTCGACTATTGGAGGTCTTGACCCTACATATTCCATGCTTGCTATTTTTGACATGGGCAAGTGTAAACCTCCCCTTTCCCAACATCTTGCATTTCAGGTGTATATCACGTCGAAAGGTAAAGGTATACATAGAAATGTCATCAATGAAGGTGCTTCTACTTGCGTCATGTCGACTTCATGTTGGCTCGCCCTGGGTTCCCCACCCTATCCCCACTGTTAACTCCCTGAAAGCTTTCAATGGCCACACCTTTATCCCAAAAGGATACCTAGCTAGTTTTCCCATCACTTTGGCTGGGAAAACTTTAACGATGGATGTAGAAGTCTTAGACAGAAAACTCGACTATAATATCTTGCTGGGTCGCAGTTGGACATATGCCATGACGGTCGTCGTATCTACTGTCTTTTGCATCATCCAATTTCCATTGGATGGAAAGGTTATTACAATAAATCAATTGTCTTTTTGCACCCCTGATTATTCACCATTACCAAGTGGCTTTGTACCCCTAGTAGGAGGTGGAACTGACAGTTACGTCAGTGTAGGTACCAATCTACTGAAGGCTTCTTCCCTCATGGGTTGTTTCCCTCTTCAGCCACCGCAAGTTTAACAGATGGTCAATATGCTTTCATCTATTCCTCATGAAAAGACCGATCCATGGATCCTACCAGCTCCTTCAGACATTGACACATCTGGAGAGAAAATTCCACTGTCACCAGCTAAATCATCCTACCAAGCCATTCAATTTGCATTTGAATCTCCAATCACTTTGGTTTCAGCCAATGGTACCACTGCCCCTCCAATAACTGCTCTTTCTTTCAATCCACTCAATCAATTCCTACCGATGGACGAAGCTATGAGAGAGATCACGGGGTTAGAAGAGTGACCTTGGGAGGATTCGCACCATCATGTTTTGGTATCTAATTCAGACATGATGCCTCTTCAAATCCTGTCACCTGACGCACATGAAATTGTTTCCTCACTGTATATGACTGTCCAACTTTTGGACTCGGAAGGAAACAGGGGCAATATTTCACAAACATTTCTCCCCGATATTTCTATTATGACAGGCATCATGGAAAACATACAGAGTGGAGCCAATCACAATCCTGAGGAAATTGTGAGCTTCACCTACCCATTTAGGGACTTCAGCGATGTTTTTCCTTGGTCTTACGAGGAAATGCATGGCATAGACCCTTCTAATGTCAAGCATGAGATTGAGAAAGATAAAGCATTCTTTTTATGGTATTTTTCTTGCTCGTTAATCCAAAAAACCTCGAGTCTCCTTCTTTGGGCTCATTAAACTACTACAAAGATGAGTAGAGAACTTTTTGTGATATTTTACTGCTCTTTATAAAATATAAACATCTTCGAGTTTTCATCATTACACTCACTAAATCCATGCAACAATGCTCTAAGAAAGTCTTTTTTGACCCTTTTCCAGCTCATAAACTGAAAAAGACCAAAGGAGCATTCTTTTTAGGCGCTTTTTTCTTGCTCTTTAAACTGAAAAAATCCCGAGCTATGTCTTGCTGATCATTAAACTTGCTAAAGATGACCCGATCTATGTCTTGTTACTCATTAAACTTGCTAAAGATGATCCAAGCTATGTCTTGCTGCTCATTAAACTTGTTAAAGATGACCCAAGCATTCTTTTAGGTACTTTTCTTGCTCGTTAAACTAAAAAACCCTCAGTTTTTGTTACTGGGCTCGTTAAAAATATATGACAGCAGCAAGAGAACTTTCTTTTTTGGGACAGTTTCTCACTCTTAAACCGAAAAATCCCTGAGTTTTTCCCCTCCTTCGAGCTCGTAAAACTATCAAGAAGGGATGAGTCATTCTTTTCCCTCTTTTTCTCGCTCATTAAACTGAAAAAGATACCTTGAGTTTTCTTCATCTAACTCAACAAAAATTTTGATGAAGGTATTGAGTTTGTGGTTATGTGACTCATTAAAAATTCACGATGAAACACGAGTTTAGTCCGTCGCCTCGTACTCATAACAAAATGAGGTCAACATCTATTGGAAAAAGGTTTCTCTTTATGCAAGTTCAATAGATTAAAAGACAGAAAAGTAACCGATCCGAGTATACTATTAACCTTTTGTCACACCCGGTTAACAACTATGACAAAGGGACCACCATGGAGTCTCACTTTACGATCTTTTCAGACTCTCTAAACATGAAAAGGCCACCGAGTTGTCTAGTCTGGACTCTTTAAATTACACAAACAATATATAGAGTTGTTCTTTTTATGATACTTTTCAAACTCTTAAAACATGAAGGAATCGACAAGTTTTCCTATCTGGACTCATTAAACTAATCAAATAGGGCAAAGAATTGTTCTTTTTGCGATCCTTTTTAGACTCTTTAAAAGAAGGGATCGATGAGTTTACCTGTCTGGACTCATTAAAAAATCAGACAGGGAAAGTAAGTAACACAATTGTATTCCATATTTGAAAGAGTGGTTTGGTAGCAATCGTTCCCTTAAACATGGCACTCCCTCAGATAAACCTTCATTTTGATGGCCTCTCAATATGAACCCTACTAACCTATGAGTTTTAGCCTATATACCCTGATGTCATTGCATCTTCGTATCCTAACACTCTGTAGTGTTCATAAGTCTAGTGTTGTTTGGTTAAAACTGTTGTTGTGCCTTCTATTGTTCAAGGGCTCCCATTTGTTTCTTCTATCAACCGGTTATACATATCCTTTAATCATGCCCTCCGTTGTTTAGACCCAAGTGCTTAAAATATTCCTCAAAAAAGCAAAATCATTCCTAGCCCAGTTTCGTGTCGACTGATGTAGGATACGTCATTTCCTACCTTTTGATAGGTTTCTTCCTATTGACTTCAACACTCTATCTAGGAAGATAACCCAAAAACACATTGAGTGCCTTGGTACTTGTAGACATTAGTGGCAGGTTACCTTGTGTTTGATCAGGGGTTTTTATTATTGGCTTCTAGTTAAGAGATTCTACGGGTGTTTGATGACAAAGAAATCTTCCACACTCGCTAGTTTACACTGTGCATCTTGGAGACATCACCATTATCAGTGGCCTTCCTCGCATCTGTTAACGGTCTCCATTATTGACTAGCAATCAGATTATTTCGTGCATGTTCGACATCAACACATATTTTTCACATGTATCGATCTATGTTATTCGGTGAAGTGGAAATCAAGACCTTGGGTAGAGGCTTGCATCATTCAACCTTATTTCCTCTCCCAAGCTGTGGATATTGTTTTTTGGAGATAGCTATTTCAGGATGATTCTATTATGACATTAGATCCGCATTGTGCTTATTGATGGCCAGCATTGTTATATCTCAGAAGAGAAAATTACTCTTACATAACTACTGAGCATGGGAATGCCCGACTCAGGACATGATTTTAGCAGTTTATATATGTGTATTTTGTTGTATCATGTTTTCCCTTGCCACCCAAAGCTTCTCTCTCTAAAAATTTTGACAGAAAATTACAGTTTTAGTAAAGTATTTTGGTCATCGTCTCTGCCTCTGATCTCACACTTTAGGGGGCATCTGTTATAGGACAAAATGACCTCCTCATCAACTTAGAGGTGAAAGACAGCATGACTGAAGTAAAGACCACAATTGCAAGCCTTGAATCCACACTAACGCTGGTTTTGCACTACTAACATGCTTTATAAAGCTTGTTAGAAAGCATAGAGGAGTGTTAGTCACCCTACTAACTCAAGTTGTTAGAGCAGGGGGAGCGTTAGTAGAAATAAGAGATATTCAGGGGTCAGGCCAATGAATCTGCTCACAAATATCTAGATATTTATCCCTAAATTTTCTCATGAAAAGCAGGGAAAGTCCCAAAAATCGAATTATTTGGGGAAATTCCAATATGAGAATGAAGGTAAATGGGAAAAATCTTGAAAATAGGGTAGGTTCATGGATTTTTCCCTAATCAACTCTAGGAGGATCTTGGCAGCCCTAACTCGATTGCTGCATAAGCAGTAAGGGGGCCATTGTGAAAGGGGTCAGAGCATTTGAAAGGATATCCCATTAAGCTATTGTGAACTGTCATATGCTTGAAGAAGTGAGCTCAAAGAGAGAGAGAGAGAGAGAGAGAGAGAGAGAAAGAGGAAGAAGGGGTAAGGGAAGGTTGATATAATGGATGGTTGTAATCACTCTTCCATTATAAATACAGAATTGCAGTTGTGTTCCTTACTCCATAGTGTCAGTAACATTGTTCATTGAGTTATTCATTTCGATACTTATCGAGTTGAGTAGTTTAAGTTGTATACAAATATATGTTCATTGTGAATTCTTATATTAGTTTTATAGATTGTATGTTGTGATTGTGTTTGCCTTTTATTTGTGCAGGAATTGTCTTGGAACTGGCTTTGGAGGAGTTCTTCTTCACTGCATTGAGATCTCCAAACAAATCTAGAAGGAGATTTGAGGTAAACACTCTTTCCATACTTGGTTAATTGATATTTGATAAATGAACATGTGTATAACTTTCTAGCTTCTGCAGATAATCTTACAGTATGTCAAAGGTCTCGGGAAGGCCTTTGAGGGTAGTTTTCATTCTCCATACACTATGCATTTTACCCCATAGCACAATCCCTTGAGGTTAATTATAATATCAATCATTGTAAACCATGGTTAATCGTAACTAACCATGGTCAATCATATCTAACCATGGTGAACCATTGTTGAATGTCACATTGTGACAATGATTGTCCTAATATGAAAATATACCATGGTCAACCATGGTCCAAAGTTGCATTGAGAAAGATTGCCTTGATATGAAATTAAACCATGCTTAATTTAGTGCTTATAATATTCATATTAGGGTTTATATAGCTTGGGTTTATAATATTAGTCCCTTGGGTTTAATATTATTCCCTTATGTTCATAATCCCTTGGAGTTTTCATATTAATCCCTTGGTTTTGTTATCCCCTTGGGTTTATTATATCAATCCCTTCAGTTTATTATTCCCTTGGATTTATAATGTCAATCCCTTCAGTTTTTAATATCAATCATCGTCAATTGTGGTTAATCATAGCCAACCATGGTCGACCATGGTCAACCATGGTCGAATGTCGCATTGTGACAATGATTGTCTCAATATAGAAATCAACCATGGTCCAACATCACATTGCAACAAAGATTGTCTCGATATGAAAAATAATCATGATCAAACATGGTCAACCATGGTCCAACATCGCATTGCGACAAGGATTGTCTCGATGTGAAAATAAATCATGATCAAACATGGCCAACCATGGTCAAACGTCACATTGTGAAGAGGACTGTCTCAATATGGAAATCAACTATGGTCAACCATTTTTATTTTAGGGCTTATAATATTTATCTTAGGATTTATATACCTTGGGTTTATAATTTTTATCCCTTAGGTTTATAATATCAATCCCTTTGGTTTATAATATCAATCCCCTGGGTTTATTAATCTATGGATTAATATTCTTAGTGTTTAATATTATTCCATCACATTTATAATCTCTTGAGTTTTTACTATTAAACCCTAGGGTTTATTATTCCCTTCAGTTTATAATATTAATCATGGTCAACCATGTTTTATAAATTCAATCATGCTCAAACATGGTCCAACATCGCATTGTGACACATATTTTCTCAATATGAGAATCAACAATGGTCAACCATGGTCCAACGCCACATTGTGATAATAATTGTCTCAATATGATTGTAAAACATGGTCAACCATGTTCTATAAAATCAATCGTGATCAACCATAGTCTAACATTGCATTAGACAAATATTGTCTCAATATAAAAATCAATCATTGTCTCAACCATAGTTGAATGTTTCATCATGATAAATATTATCTCATTATGATATTCATGGTCAAACCATGGTCAACAATTTTTTATAAAATCAAACATCATCATCCATGGTCAAGCATGGTCGAACGGTGCATTATCACAAAGATTTTATTGATATAAAAATCCCCTGGGATCATATTCCCTTAGGTTTCTTATTCCATAGGATTAATTATTCCATGGGTTTATAATATAAATCCCTTGGGTTTATTATTCCATAGGGTTCATTATTCCCTCAATTTATAATATCAATCCCTTGGGTTTATTATTCCATAGGGTTCATTATTCCCTGGGTTTAGAATATTAAGCCCTTGGGTTTATAATATCAATCATGGTCAACCATGGTCAACCATAGCCTATCATGGTCAACCATGTCCAACCATGATCAACCATGGTTAATCATGGTCAAGAATGGTCCAACGTTGTATTGTGGCAAATATTGTCTCAACATGAAAACAAATCATTGCCTTAACCAAGGTCCAATGTCGAATTATGAAAACGATTGTCTCAATATGATAATCATGGTCAACCATGCAAAATCATGGTCAACCTTGGTCAACCATGTTTTATGAAATCAAACATTTTCATCCATAGTTAATCATGGTCAACCATGGTCGAAAGCCACATTGTAGCAAAGATTGTCTTGATATGAAAATTAACAATGGTTAAGCAAGGCTGACCATAGTCCAGCGTCGCATTGTGACAAGGATTGTCTCAATATGAAAATTAACCATGGTCAACCATGTTTATTTTAGTGTTTATTATTTATTTTATGGTTTATATACCTTGGGTTTATAATATTAGTCTCTTGCTTTAATATCCCTTGTGTTCATAATCATTTGGGGTTTTAGTATTAGTCCTTTGCGTTTATGATTCCCTTAGGTTTATAAATCTAAGGGTTCAACCATGCTCGAACATTATCCAACGTCGCATTGTAATAAAGATTGTCTCATTATGAAAATCAACCATGTTCAACCATTGTCAACCATGTTTATTTAAGGGTTTATAACATTTATCTTAGGGTTTAATTGCTAAATTACTTAATTATTTATTTAATAAAGTATTTAATTGATTGATCAATTATCTAAAAAATTAATTAATAATCAATGAAATAAAAATGAATTATTTAATTAATTTACAACATTTAATTAGCAATATTTATATTTAATATTTAACAACTATTATCAACGATTGTCAACCATGGTCTCACGTCGTATTTTGGCAAAGCTTGTCTCAATATGAAAATCAAGCATTGTCAACCATGTTTATTTAAGGGTTTATATCATTTATCTTGGGGTTTACATACTGTGCATTTATGTTATTCCCTTGGGTTTAATATTATTTCCTTGGGTTTTTAGTATTAATCCCTTGGGTTTATTAATCCTTTGAGTTTATAATTTTAATCATGGTCAACCATGATCAATCATGGTCAACCATGGTAAATCATGGTCAACTATGGTTAACCATGTTTTATAAAAACAATCATGGCCCAACGTCCCATTGTGACAAGAATTGTTTCAATATGAAAATCAACCAAGGTCAACCATGTTTATTTTAGTGTTTATATACCTTGGTTTTATAATATTAATCACTTGGGTTTAATATTATTCCCTTGCATTCATAATCCTTTGGGGTTTTAGTATTAATCCATTTGGTTTATTATTCTCGTGGGTTCATAATCTCTTGGGTTTTAGTATTAATCCCTTTAGTTTATTATTCCCTTGTGTTTATGATATCAATCCCTTGGGTTTATTAATCTAAGGGTTCAACCATGGTCAATCATGGTATAAGGTCACATTGCGACTACATTTTGTTTCAATATAAAAATAAACCATGGTTAACCATGTCATTTAAGGGTTTATGATTTTTATCTTAGGGTTTATATACCTTGGGTATATGTTATTCCCTTGGGTCTTTAGTATTAATCCCTTGGGTTTATAAACACTTGGGTTTATAATATCAATTTTGGTCAACCATGGTCAACTATAATGATCAATAATGGTCAACCATGTTTTATAAAATCAATCATTGTCAGCAAGGGTCAATCATGGGCAACCATGGTCCAATGTTGCATTGTGACAATTATTGTCTCAATATGAAAATCAACCTTGGTCAACATGGTCCAATGTTGTACTGTGATAAAGAATGGGTCAATAAGAAAATCAATCTTAGTGAACCATCAGAAACCATGGTCCAATGTCACATTTTGACAAAGATTATCTCAATATGAAAATTAACCATGGTCAACTATCATTAGCATGGTTTATTTAGCGTTTTTAGTGTTTGACTTATGATTTATATACCTTGGGTTTATAATATTAATCCCTTGATTTTAATATTATTCCATTGGGTTCATAATCCCTTGGGTTTTAGTATTAATATTTTGGGTTTATTATTCCCTTTGGTCTATAATATGAACCCGTTTGGTTTATTAATGTAAGGTTTAATATTATTCCCTTGGGTTTAATATTATTTCCTGAGGTTCATAATCACTTGGGTTTTAAGTATTAGTCCCTTAGCTTTACTATTCCCTTGCATTTATAATATCATGGTCAACCAAGTCAGTGATGGTCAGCCCAGGTCAGCCATGTTTTGTAAAATCAATCATGTTCATTCATGGTCAACGTGGTCTAACGTCGCATTCTAACAAAGATTGCCTCAACATGGAAGTCAACAATGGTGATCCATGCTCCATCGTTGAATTGTGAAAAAGATTGTCTTGATATGAAAATCAATCATGGTCAACCATGGTCCAATGTCACATTGTGACATTGATTGTCTCAATATCAAAATCGACCATGGTCAACCATGTTTATTTTAAGGTTTATAATATTTATCTTATGGTTTATATACCTTGAATTTATAATATTAATTCCTTTGGTTTAATATTATTCCATTGGGTTCATAGTCCCTTGGGGTTTTAGTATTAATCCCTTGGGCTTTATAATATCATTCCCTATGGTTTATTAATGCAAGGGTTCATATTCCTAGGGTATAATACTAAAACCCTATGGGATTATAAAACCAAGGGATTAATATTAACCCAAGTTATAATAAACCCAAGGGAATAATATTAAACCCTAGGGATTAATATTATAAACCCAAGGTATATAGACCACATGGAATAATATTAAACCCTTAGGTTTAATATACTTTTGGTTTATAATATTGGATTTATATACCTTAGTTTATAATATTTATTCTAGTGTTTATTCCTATGGTTTATAAAAATTGGTCTTATATTACTTGGTTTTATAATATTTATTACTAAGGTTTATAATATACTTTGGGTTTATAATATTAAATATTTATTATTTATAATAATAACTATTAATAATTATAATGATAATAATAATATTTTTATTGCGATAGTTTCTTCATAATTATTATTTTTATGTATAGTTGTTTTTATATTATTATTTTTATTGTTATATTATTATCAATGGTAGATACAAATAAAGTCTCTTTGGCTATATTTACCCACATAATATATTACGTGGTTGTGTAAATATCATTAAATTCTTAATATTAAAACTTAATACTATAAACCCAATAATTAAACTCTAATATTATAAACTTTAATATTGAATCTAATAAAATATATCAAAACATCCTAAACTATAATATTATTATAAATCTAATATTAAACTACATATTATAATCCAATAAGTTACAGACTCTAATTTTGTAATTTCACAGCCTCCAACTAAATAAGTTATAGATAAATATTATAATATTAAACTTTAATATATTATAACCCCAAATATTAAACTTGATGGTATGTAAATTAATAATATATAGAAGATCACGTAGTCTACGAAGTTTAAGAAAGAGCATCGTTCAAAGGTAGGAACTTCATCAACCATTTCCCTTCCGTGTAGGGTAAGTAAAGTAAATTAGACAGACGAAGCTATGTCAAACGGAATAAAAGTGGTCCAGTCGCCCCGATTTTGACGCATCGCATAAATAAAAAAAGGTTTTACTGATACACAGGTTGTTTGGAACATAGCGATAGTTGAACCCAAGTCTGAGAATTGTTGCATCCAGGGAGGTGAGGTTCCGTATAGAGACTGAGAACTCCGATATCGACGGGGGCTATAAGATATCGGAATCGCTATATCCATTTTGAGGTTTTGATGTTTGAAACAAATTTCGGGGTTTTGCTTGGGTTAAAAGCACATTTGAGCCTTAATCTAGAATTGGCTAAGCAGGATTCCCACGCAACTCGGGCTGTAACGACGAAATAGTAGGGAATTCAAACAGCATCCCTCCATAGTCATGAGAAGAATTCAACTCATCACTTCAGCCCTAATCTACGCAGCTCTGAGTGCAACGAGGAAATTCAAAGATCATCCATGCACAACCAGAAGAGAAGAAGTCAACTCATGACTTCCACGAAAGAGACTGAAAGATTGAAGGAAGTTCTGGTAGCGGTTAAGCACAGGACACCTCTGCCATCACTCTGCACAGCGCTGTGTGGCCTCGAAATTAAGAAGTAGCTTCAACTTCACTCTTCAATGGTTTTCCATTATATAAAAAAAAAAAAAAAAAATTGTACATAGCGCAAGAGATCACTTCCCTCCCCTCAACAAAAAAACTGCCGTGCCGTTGAGAGAATTGGCCAAATAAACTTTCAATATTGAGAGAATTGACCAAATAACCTTTCAATACCAAAAATACTTTAACCCAACAAAAAATCAAATCAAAAATTTTTTAAATTAATATATCTCCACATATTTATGCTTTTGTTATCATATACTCTTTTTATATATAAACCGCACTGCACATTCACCACAATGACTATAATACTGAATTACTTGTACATAACGGGTGAATGGTAAATATGTGTTGAAGTAGGCGTTCGTCGATGTAGGGTGTGTGGAGCACTCGTGGAAACTTCATGGACAGTTTCGGCTCATGGAAACTTTACGGATAATTCACCGCAGTCTTTATTTAAAGTGGCCCTCTCCCTCTCTTTGTTGCATGAGTTTTCACTTCGCCTTGCCATGAATCTGTTGTTGCATGAGTTTTCACTTTGCCTTGCCATGAATCTGTTTGCCCGCCCGCGCATCATCTCCATATTGTTACTACCATTACTTCTGTGGATCCGTCCACCCATGGATCTGTTTGCCTGCCTGCGCAGCATCCTCATATTATCCGTGGATCCATCCACGCATGCAGATTGCAACGACACAACTACTCATATATTTACTTCTATCGATCTGCCTTCCTACGTGTGGATCATCATAATATGTCTGTCAATCCGTCCATTCGTTAAGACTCTACTGTCGAAACACACAACTGCCCGTCATGATACACCGCCTTCTGCATCATCGGCAGCCTTTTCTGCCTCCTCTTCTTATGACGTGTTCATAAATTATAGAGTTCCGGACCTTAAATACGCTTTGGCCCTCCCTCTCTACCATAGTCTTCGATCCCTGGGATTGAGAGTCTTTCTTGACCAGACCGAAATGGTCGTTGGACGCAACATTCCTGATCAGATAGAAGCCGCTACTAGTGTGGCTTCTGTTCATATAGCCCTTCTCTCAACAAATTATGCAGAATCGGCGTTTTGCCTCGATGAACTCGTCCTGATGGTAAAATCCGGGGCCATCATTATTCCTGTATTTTACGACGTTGACCCTTGTCAACTCGTGGGGGCATACGATAAAGCCCTGCTCGCACACGAAGAAAAGCAGGAATGCGAGCGCAAAAGAATTCAGGACTGGAGAGATGCTCTGGCTCATGTTGCAAAGATTAGCGGCTTGGAGCGGAAGGCATTTAATGGGTGAGCATCATAGCTTTTAGTCTGTTAGATTAGTAGGTACATGGTAAATTACGTAATAGCTCCTCCCACTAATAATCTTACCTTCTGGATATGAATATACAGGGAACCCGAACTCGTGCATAAGATCGTGCAGGATGTGGTTAAATTTTTTCCAAACCTACACACCCGAGTTCGTGAAATTGCTGACAACGTCCATCACAATTGACGCCCAGAAAATCACGAATACCTTGAGGAATATCTTAATGTTGTAAGTAATTGTAAATTGATTCTAAATACCAAAATTTTAGAGGTGGGACGTGGTAAGTGGTAAGGGGACTTATTTTGGTATTGTTTGCTACTTGTAAATAGATTCCAAATACCAGAATTTTAGAGGTTAGAGTTGGTGATGGGACTTACTTTCATATTGCTTGTATACACTTATACTACAGTTTTATGGGTGATTTCTCTAGAGATTTATTGGCGAATTTATGGGTGATGTCTCGAAAAATTTAAGCAAAATTAAAATTACTTACAAATGGATTCCAAACACCAAAAATCTAAAAACTTAAATTATACTTAATAATTTTATTACTAACGAATTTTGTATGTCTTATAAACAAATATACTTATAATATATTGTAGTAGAATTTAAAATCAATGGATTATTTTTCTTTGGAAATTTTATTTCTATATCAATTTTTTAAAATAGTATATGTAACCTGATATAGGTTTCCTACCCATTTCAAAATCAATGAATTGTTTCTTACAAATTTCAAAATCAATGAATTATGGTTTCTTATAGATTTTTGTTTGTTTGTTTTTGTTGGATAGTTGAAGCGACTTTAGAAATGATGGCAAGAATAGTTAAGGTAAGGTATGAGTTTAGAAATGATTGCAAGAATAGCCAAGGCATGCATTTAGTTCAATTTTTTTGTTTTTTTTAAGGAAATAATTCTCTCTCAATTTTAGAGTAAGAGTCAATACAAGAATATTTAGGGACAGTCATTACATCAATTTTTCTTATCATCATGTTATTTGCAGGAATTTTGAGTCAGAGTGAAAGACAACCATTTTTCCCAACCACTTGAGTTAACCCTTCTTGACAATGTTTTTAAATAGCATGTTTATGGTCGTAGCTATGTCTATTTTAGAATAGTGTTTCAATTTTTTAATTTAATTATCAATAATTTTTAAGTGGATGGTAGGAATTTAATCTACATATAATATTTTAAAATATTTTATTGAGGATAGTCAAATTTAAAACTTAAATAGATTTCCAAAACATTTATACCTTTTCTTTTCCTTTATAGTAAATTTATTAATTGAAAAACTACATATAACCCAAAATCATATAAAATAAGTTATGGTGTTTTGGACATGTGATATTGATAAACCATGATACATAATGAAGCCTATTTATACATTAAGAATCTCTATAATATAAGAAGTTTTTTTAAGAAAATGAAAATAATTTCTATAATAAATTGGAGTAAATCTATATAATCAAAAAAGTTGCTACATGTTTTTCCTATATAT
>APFE030148819.1:22897-34630 GCA_000404065.3 Pinus taeda
TTATGGAAAGTAAATTATTTAAAAAAAGTTAAATGCATGTTTATTTTGGAATAGGGTTTCAAAAATTTAACCTCCATATAATATTATATAATATTCTTAGTAAGAATTAAAGATCAAAGGTTGAGATTTGTTTTGAAAGTAGTTATGTCTTCTCGTCCTTGTAATTAAAATTGATTAATTAAGAAAATGTGATTTGAACTTGTGTCATATGAATGTGAGTTATAGTTTTTTTGGCATGTGGTACTAGTAAGCCATTGTATTGGTCTATGGCATTTTAATCCATGGTAAAGTGGATATCCATGGCTAAGAATCTTGCTAAATATTTCTTAAAATGTATATATTTTTACTCATGTATTTATTCTTTTTATAATTAATATTATTAAAATAATTTAAAATAAAGCCATAATTTAGTAAAAAAACCTATTTCAATAGCATAAATCAAAGATTTCGCCCCACTTTTTTACTTGGATTCTGAGCCAAGAATCCTTAGTAAACTCAAAAATATCAATTAAATACTACTCTAAATTGAATTTCCAATATCATAATGGAGACTTTTGTTATTCATGGATAAAGAAAAACTCTCGCATAAATCACATACTCTAAATTGAATTCTTAATTTCAAAATGGAGGCTTTTGTTATTCATGATTAAGGCAAAACTCTTGAGGATAAATCACATCAATGTTTTAGAATTGACTCATTTCAAACCTTGGACAAAAATATATAGTGAGATCAACAAATTACGTAACTATAATAGATATACAACTATAAACTCCAAAAGGTCATGAAAATAAAATAAACTATAAATAAAAATCATTAAAAAAACATCTAGTAAAAGTTTGTAATGTCCCCAGAAAAGTTGTAAATATTTTATTTACCACGGTAAGAAACAAACTGGATAATATTGTTATTTTCTGTATGTATTAATAATATTGTTAATTTCTAAAGTTAGAAAATGATTGAGTAATAATAGATTTTTAACCTCTCATAAAGAAGTTGGAAAGAGGCAGTTGCTGGTAAAAAAAACCCTAACTGCCTCGCCTCACGAAAAAACACTCCATGGGAAAGGGGGTGGGGGAGGAAAAAACCGTGCTGTAGAGACCAACACAAAGAGGAGAAAGAGAAAAGAATGCTAAGTTTGGTGATGACTAGATAGCATTAGCACTGTGTACGAAAACTTGTTGAAGATAGTAGTCTTGCAAGCAGACTTGGGGGAGAGATTTGTCTTGCAGATGAATCTCATGGTTGGGAGGATGAAAAGCAAAGGTTGAAAAGGTGACTGAGATCATTGGGATCTACTCCTTAGGAATACAGGTAAGAAGTACCTTTCAAAAACCACACTAAACAAAAAATTGTTGTGTTTTGATTAATTATGAATGTTGTAGAGGGAGCCAGCTCCCAAATTTATAAATTATCTGAAATTTCATTGTCAGTAGGGTTATAAGGGTTTATGATTTATAAATTATCTAAAATTTTATTGTTAGTAGGGTTATAAGGGTTTATATTTATAAATGGAATGGACACTTTTTATTCTGGAAAATCATTATTGTAGAAGTACTATAGAATTATCTAGATAGCACAATTAATTTATTTACTATGGGCAAAATGGTAGAGAAGGACCTACGAACCAGAACCAATTAGTTTTATCTGACTAAGACTAACTGTGGCAAAGTGTCTGCACAAGCAGTCACGTGTTGATAACAGTTTAGTGGGGAGGTATGTTCAACCGGTAGAAGACCTTTAAGAATTTTGTGTAAATAAATACATGTACCAACCTAACCTACAAATCCTGAACAATTTAAGAGCATGTATAAACTTAATTTCAGGAATTCTATATAAAATTAGAACCAGTATAATTTAAGATCCCAAGTAAATTCCGGACCTACGTGAACTAAGAACCAAGAAAATTAAATATTGGAGGGAAACACTGAAATTGCTAGAGTAGCAAGGAGAGAGAAGCACTAAATACCTGTGTGTAGCTATCATCAAGCTCAATCCAAAAACAGAGAGCGAGCTACCAAAAAACTGTACAAGACATACTCCTATAGCCGAATGAGAAGTGATACTTTAGGCGGAGACCATGAAATTAGGAGTCTAGATCCTATAAAGCCTTGCTGAAAATGCTTCCTCTAAATATGAGACCCTAAATAGACATTATTAACAGTGTTCATGCTTGCACCCATATTCTTGTAATTACAAGAATCATGACCATGGTGAAGGGGACCTGGTATTCTATTTATTTCCACACAAAAAATTAAATGAAAAAAAAAAAACAAAAAAAAAAACTTAAGGCACAGAACAACTACAACAGATCTAACTTGAGTATAAGAATGGCAGACATATGCACTCAAAACAATTTAATTCCATGTGAAACTGTACAGGCAAATTGGGAAATTAGCAGAGATGTTAACATAACCAGAAAAGAGTTTATATGCACTCAGGATAAACATTTCCTATAAGAAATTGTATAGTCGAACTGGAAAAATAACAACACTATTAATTAAAAATAAATAGAGCACATGTATTAACTAGCCATGAGAGGAACAAAGAAAAATAATTATACAGACATGTTTTCAAGAAAATTACATCTGCCAATGAGTCGACATCTTGGAGAAAAACTTAAAAGTTTTATGTTCTTAAAAACAATACATAATAGATCATGTCCTAAGTAAAAGTTGAACCAATCTATAGTACAACCTTAGAAACAGGCCTGCATCAATATCCCTAGATAGAATCGAAGATTTAAATATATTCTCAGCTTTACCAAGAGAAAAGGCCCCCACCAAATAACAAAAGAACTATGAGAACCTGACACGGTAATTCATATAAAACCAGGTCAGAAGCCATAGTTGACTCCTCAAAAAGGATTGAATCTAGAACTGCAAACTCGAGCCGAGGAACTTTCACTTCACGGTCTAAAACCTAGGTCGGGATGCCAAATAGCTTACCCAGAATCCACTGATCTCCCGAGACAGGTAAGGAAGCTGTCCCACCTTTGATATAGTTTGTGACCTATGGTTCCATTTCCTCCATACCTACAAAGAGTTACAAGTTAGAAGTAACCTTAAACAAGCTTGAAATCAATTAAACATAGCGAAGAACTCAAGAAGGAACTCCTACCTAGTAACTGGACTATTTTCGCAAATTTAATGGACAAGGAACCCCTCGGCCGCTTCTAAGACATGCCAAGAGAATTGTGCTCAAAGCCTATAGGGCAGCAACCTGCAAGAGGAGAGGCAAAGCTGAGCATGGTGCCAAGGGAGAAGGATGCAAATGAAACATGTAACCCAACAAGATAGACAAAACAGCCTTCTGGATAACACCCAATCATGAGATTGGAGACCCATAACCTCCACCGTTGGTGTGACGAAGGATCCCGAGGAGTCCTGATGTGACTACATTACCAATCAATGTGACAGAGTAGAGTATTAATTGCCAAAATGATCGGTGGGAGATGTGGTCAATGCACGAGCTGAGGTGCCCAGATTTGGTGTGATTAACTATTAAATGAAATGGATAGTGGAATGTCGGTAACACAGTAATTGTCAACTTAGTGGTACAGCTGAAATTCAATAATCCGTGTTATGTAAACAATCCCATAAATATTAATACCATAATAAAGGTAATACTGTAATGTTGCCATAGTCGAGTAACGACATTATCATACTTTTATTTTTAACTTTGGTATTTTTAATTGTATTTGAAATGGAGACATGACATGTGGTATCAGAGCCAAGGTTACAAAACTGTGACCTCTGGCAAATGAACTGTAAATTAGTTACTGCTTTCCTTTGGAATTCTAGTTGTTTTTGATTTATTAATTTGTTAAGTACAGAGGAACAGAACAAAAACAGTTTATAAGAAGAACGGATAGTGTGCCACACAGGAATATGGCTAGCCAAGGGCCTGCAACATTGCCTAAAAATAACCTTGAAATATGGGTACAGTTAGGAGAGGAGGCTCATAGCACAAATCTTGCAATACTGGAAATAGTTTAGGAATTAAAAAGGGAGATGGCCCGTTTACAGGAGGAAAATGCAAGATTAACCTTGGAACAGGAAAAAAATTATGAAGAGCCTATCTGATAAGCAAAAATCAGCGCTAGACAATTCCCAGCTCTGAACAGGAATGAATATTTGAAGAACAGGATTATCACATAGATCATAAAGGAATATTTGGTGGGGAAGAGAATTGAGAGGAAAAGTTGTATAATGCATCTACGCACCTAACATCAAAAGGCTAGCAGGTAGAATTGCAAGGGGAGTTTCAAAAAATAAAACCCCCACACTTCGATGGACAATTGGAAGAAGAAGTTGAAGCCTGGCTTACTAACATGAATAAATACTTCCAATTATATGAGTATGATCACAATATAAAGGCCCGGTTGGCTATCTTCCAACTGCAAGTGAAGGCCACTTTGTGGGAGGAGGTCAAGTTTGTATGAGGGCTGAGTGAAAAAAGTATTACTTGGGAGAAGTTTCAAAAATACTTCAAGGAAAGATATTTGAAAGAACGATTTTATGATGAGAAAGTGAGAGAATTTCACAACCTGCAGCTTGGACAACAAACTATGGATGAGTTTATCACCTGATTTACCTCCTTAATTTGATATGTATCATACATACATAAGGAAAAGGCTATGGTACAACAGTTTGTCAGCAGTTTACCCATGGCAATGAGGGAGATAATTGATTTCGATAACCCAAAAATGATTGATGAGGTTATATGAAAGGCCAGGATATGCTACCAGCAAAGCAAGCAGAAGGGTGAAATTTTGGGTAGGAAGTGGGTTGAAAAGAAAGGTAATAAGATTGTTATGGGCAATAAAGGAAATCAAGGTAGCACTAGCAAAGGATTTTCCAACGAGTCAAACAATAGAAATCTGCATAAAAATCAGCTCAGAATTAAGCCCCCATCTGAGTTGAGAATCAGTGAGCAAACTGGTAGACTTGACAATGAGGGAACAGTGAGACCCCCAGTAAAATGTTGGGGATATGGGGGGCCACATTACGTAAAAAATTGTCCTCATCATAAAGGTACTAAATAGGTTTCGTAATTCCATGAGGCATCAACATTAGGTGATGTAACCTAGAGCATTTTGAAAATTAATGTTGCTCTCCAAGACCGTTAGACAGAGTACCAACTGACTATGGTGGAGTTTGAAGGTAAGATTTTTAATCATACAGTGTCTATTTTAATTGATCTTGGAGCTACATTAAGTTATGTTAGTCCTAAGGTTATAGAATAATGTGAATTATAGCATGTCAAGTTTAAAAAGCCTTGGCTCATACAGCTGGCAATAGGGACAAGGAAATGAGTGTTGGCTAAGGTCAATAACTGCCCTCTGGAAAGAGTAGATCAACCTTTGATGGTAGATCTAAACATACTTCCTCTTGGATCATATGACATTTTGATAGGCATGGATTGGTTGGAAAAATATTGATCCATTATAAACTATAAAACGAAAACTATCTACTACAAGAATGAGCTGGGAGAAGGGCAGGAGATGCAAGGCATCCTGAGGCCCATGCGAGTTTGGCCGATAACCGCCTCTCAACTGGAAAAGTGTATTAGGAAAGGGTGTCAGGTTTATGCTATTCAGGTTGGGTATGCCAACTCAATGGACAAGACAACTACCTTTAATAGTATTCTAGTTGTTCAAGAATTTACACATGTATTCCCGGAAGAGATACTAGGATTGCCACCCAAAAGAGTCATAGATTTTACTATTGAATTGGTGCTAGGAGCAGCTCTGGTCTCCTAAGCCTGTTATCATATGAGTGCATCAGAGCTCACAAAACTGAAAATGCAATTGCAATAACTACTGGATAAAAATTACATCTGCCCCAACATGTCACCTTGGGGAGCCCTTGTGTTGTTTGTCAAAAAGAAGGATGGAACCCTTCATATGTGCATGGACTACCGTCAACTGAATAAGATAATAATTAAGAACAAGTACCCATTGCCCCAGATTAACGAACTATTTGACCAAGTAAAAGGGGCGACCGTATTTTCAAAAATTTACTTACGATCGGGATATCACCAAATCAAAATTAGAAAGGAGGATATAGCCAAAACTAAGTTTAGGACCTACTAGGGACATTATGAGTTTGTGGTATTACACTTCGGGTTACGAAATGCTCCTGTGACCTTTATGTGTTTAATAAATAACATATTTCATCAATATTTAGATAAATTTGTATTAATATTTATTGACGATATACTGATTTATTCTCGAAATGTTAAGCACAAGGAACATCTCAGACTGGTGATGCAAACTCTCCAAAAACATCAATTATACTTCAAGTATATCAAGTGTGAGTTCTTTAAGGAAAAAATTCAGTATTTAGGACATATTATCACTAAGGACGGAATTCTGGTGGACCCCAAGAAGATAAAGACCATAATGGAATGGCCGGTACCGAAGGATGTAGCGGATATAAGATCTTTTATGGGATTAGCAGGTTATTATAGATGGCTTGTGGAAGGATTCTCTAAAGTGGCCTATCCTATCACCTCCTTACAAAAGAAAGGGAAAATTTTTAAATGGACCGCAGAATGCCAAAAAAGTTTTGAACAGCTCAAGCATCTACTCACCATAGCACCTATATTAAGCATAGCAAATCGAGGGAAGGACTACGTGGTGTGCACAGATGAGAGTAAGTAAGGGGTAGGAGGGGTACTGATGCAAGAAGGTAAGGTAATCACCTATGAGTCCAAGAATTTAAAGGAACATGAGAAGAAATATTCCGCTTATGATCTGGAGTTGGTAGCTGTTATACACGCCTTAAAGATGTGGCACCACTACCTGATGGGTAAAAAGTTTCTATTGATGACAGACCATCACAGCTTGACTAGTCATTTAAGTTATCCTACCCTAAATGCTAGGCAAGCACAGTGGGTGGATTTCCTAAGTGGCTTTGACTTCGAGATTAAGCATCTGAAAGGGAAAGAGAACTGAGCAGCAGATGCTTTGAGTCGAGATTAAGCATCTGAAATGGAAAGAGAACTGAGTAGCAGACACTTTGAGTCGAAAGGTACATTGCCTTTATGAAAATTCTCACAACAAAGGGCGGACTACCTTCGTTGAAATGATTAAAAAGGTTGTAGAACAAGATTCAAAATATCAACAAATAAGACAGCAAGTTCAGAATCCAACCAGCGAACAAAATCAACAAGGTTACACAATGGATGTTGTTGGCATGCAGAACTATACAAATGGTTGTATTTTCCCAACCAAAATGGCATTAAAAGCTTAATTTTAGATTAATTTCATAGAAGTCCTTATGTTCGACACCTGGGGTATCAAAAGTTGATTACCACATTCCGGAAAGAGTATTATTGGCTGGGCATGAAGAAAGATGTAGTAGAATATTTGACATGTTGCCTAGAATGTCAACAAGTTAAAGCAGAACATTAGCACCCTACTGGGTTACTAATTCCGAAGCGGAAATGGGAAACAATCTTTATGGACATAATAACAGGTTTACCCAAGTCAAAAAGAAACAACGATTCCATCATGGTGGTGGTGGACAAATTAAGCAAATAAACTCATTTTACATCGGTACAATCCACCTACAAAGCAGTGCAGATTGCCCAAATTTTTATGCAAAATATTTTCAGGTTGCATGGGCTACCAAAAACTATAATTTATGACTGTGATTTGAAATTTACCTCAGCCTTCTAGAAAACTCTATTTGAGGGGTTAGGGACTTAGTTAAATTTTAGTAATTCCTATCATCCTCAAACAGACAGACAAACCAAACAGGTGAATCAAGTAGTATAGGATATGCTGAGGTCATATGTAATGCAACAACCATCTAAGTGGGGGGATGATCTACACTTGGTTGAATTTGCGTATAACAAGGATTATCATACTTCCTTGCAGATGAGCCCATTTGAGGTTTTGTATGGATGGAAATGCCACACACCCTCCAGCTGGGGGGGACCAAAGGACAAGTTAATGTTAGGGCCTGAAATGTTAAAAGAGATGGAGGAGCTGGTCAAAAAGGTACGATCCAATTTGAAGGCAGCCCAATATAGGAAAAAGAGTTTTTCCGATAAGAGGATAAATTTTAAAGAATATCTAGTAGGGGATCATGTGTATGTGAGGATTCGAGCAAAAAAGAGTATGTTACAATGGAGTGGGTGCACCAAGCTGACACCTCGATTTTGTGGACGATTCTAAATCTTGGCAAGGGCTGGGGCAGTGGCATACCAGCTCGCCCTACCAAGCCATATTCGTGTCCACAATGTCTTCCATGTATCAGTATTAAAAAAATACGTTTATGATCCTAAGCACATAGTTAGTTGGCAAGATGTACAGGTAAAGAGGAATCTTAAGTAGGTTAGTTAATTGTGATGTTAAAGGCAAAACTAACTTTAAATTATGTTGTTTCAGGTCGAATCGGAAGGAGAATTCTTGGTCGAGGCATTGAGTATTCTCGAACGGAGAGAAGTAATGTTGCGAAAACAAGCCATCACCCAGGTTAAAGTGCAATGGAAACACTTTGGGCTGGATGAGGCCACCTAGGAGGATGAACAACTCATGAAAGAAGCTTATCCAGATTTGTTTAAGGCTGGAAAACATCAGGACAATGTTTGATTTCAATGCGGAATATGAAATGTCCCCAAAAGAGCTGTAAGTATTTTATTTACCACTATAAGAAACAAACTAGATAATATTGTTATTTTATATTTATATTAATAATATTGTTAATTTCTGAAGTTAGAAAATGATTGAGTAATAACAGATTTGTAACTTCTCATAAAGAAGTTGGAATGTAGTTGTCGATAACAAAATACCCTAACTACCTCCCATAACAAAAAAACACTCCAAGGAAAACGGGGTGATGGGAGGGGAGGAAACAACCGTGCTGTAGAGACAAACAGAAAGAGGGGAAAGAGAAAAGAATGCTAATTTTGGTGATGACCACATAGCATTAGCACTGTGTGTGAAAACTTGATGAAGGCAGTAGCCTTGCATGCAGGCTTGGGGGGACATTTGGTCTTGCAGATGAATCTCATGGTTGGGAGGATGACAAGCAGAGGTTGAAAAGGTCACTGAGATAATCAGGATCTACTACTCAGGAATACAAGTAAGAAGTACCTTTTGACAACCACACTAAATATAAAACTATTGTATTTTGATTAATTGTAAGTGTTGTAGAGGGAGCCAGCTCCCAAATTTATAAATTATCTGAAACTTCATTGCCAGTATGGTTATAAGGGTTTATGATTTATAATTTTTTTGAAATTTTATTGTCAATAGGGTTATAAGTGTTTATATTTATAAATGGAATGGGTACTTTTTATTCTGAAAAATCATTACTATAGAAGTACTATAGAATTATCTGGATAATACAATTAATTTATTTACTATGGGAAAAATGGTAAAGAAGGACATACAGACCAGAACTGGTTAGTTTTATCTGACTGACACTAACTGTGGCAAAGTGTTTGCGCAAGTAATCACATATTGATAACATTTTAGTGGCTAGGTATGTTCAACCGGTAGAAGAACTTTAAGAATTATGTGTAAATAAATACATGTACCAACCTAACCTAAGAATCCTGAACAATTTAAGAGCATGTATAAACTTAATTTCAGGAATTCTATGTAAAATAAGAACCAGTATAATTTAAGATCCCAAGTAAATTCTAGACCTGTGTGAAATAAGAACCAAGAAAATTAAATACGGGAGGAAAATACTGAAATTGATAGAGTGGCAAGGAGAGAGAAGCACTAAATACCTGTGTGTAGATGTCAGCAAGCTCAATCCAGAAACAGAGAAGTGATACTTCAGGCGAAGAGCATGAGATTAGGAGTCTAGACCCTGTAGAGCCTTCCTGAAAGCCTATCCTCTGAATACGAGACCCTAAATAGCAATTATTAACAGTGTTCACACTAGTGCCCAGATTCTTGTAATGACAAGAATCATGACCATGGTGGAGGGGACCTGGTATTCTATTTATTTCCACAAAAAGATTAAATGAAAAAAAACAAAAAAAACTAAAGACTCAGAACAGCGACAATAGATCTAACTTGAGTATAAGAATGGTGGACATATGCACTCAAAACAATTTAATTCCATGTAAAACTATATAGGCGAATTGGGAAATTAGCAGAGGTGTTAACATAACTAGAAAAGAGTTTATATGCGCTCTAACAATCATTTCCTATCAGAAATTGTACAGTCGAACTGGAAAAATAACAACAGTATTAATTAAAAACGAATAGAGCACACGTATTAACTAGCCATTAGAGGAACAAAGAAAAAATGATTATACACACATGTTTTCAAGAAAATTACATCCGCCAATTAGTCAGCATCTTGGAGAAAAACTTAAAAGATTTATGTTCTTAAAAATAATACATAATAGATCATGTCCTAAGTAAGAGCTGAACCAATCTACAGTACAACCTTAGAAACAGGGTTGTAGCCATCAATATCTGTTGTCGGTTGCTCCTGCATCAGACCTGATGAAAATGAGATTTTGAGGGTCGCCCAAAATCCCAAATTCTTTAAAAATCTCGTGATCCTGGGCCTGTGGTTTATAGGCCCACAAGTCCCAACGGAAGCTTTTTTTGACTTTGAACTTTAACTGTGGTTACTCATTAAAATCATCATCATTGAGGCATACAAATTTAGAATTAAAATAAATACAGCTATCACTATAAACGCCGCCGATCCATCGTTCTTCCCTTTATATGACAGAATGGTATGAACCTTCTTAGTGCTATAACCGCAAATGTCTTGACAGAAAACTGAAGAACAAGGGTCTTATCCTTACAGCTATAAACTCGGGGTACGCAGCTAAGATAAAAAAATCTATAGTCTGTATGTGTTTGGATGCCCTTGTCATTTGGATCCGCGTTCCATTTCCCTGCTGTGTGCACCCAACGACTTTCCCAGCTATCATCGGAACGCTCCTCGAAAAAAACCTTCGGCTGAGACGAGAGTAACGAACAGCAAAGGAAGCCTTCTGATGACAGCGTTCAGGGTTCCCACACCAACCATTCAATCTGGCGCGCTCAAACTGAATAACTAAACTTTCATTTTGCACAATCAATCTGGCGCTGCATGCGCACAGCATCATAAGATTATAAAGGGGATAGCGGATATGGCTCACTGTATCACACAGTTATTTATATATATCGCATAAAATTCAATCAAAACACATATTAACACAGACACGCCATTAACACAACACACAAATATTATAATATGAATAACAAAGCACGGTTACAGGTAAGGCATTTCAGCCTTAGAATCGAATTCAACCTCAACTACATTTTTCCACTCATAAATTTCCTCACAAAAATAAGATACCTCTCACACCCCATCACATTACATTTATATAAGATGCATTAAGAAGGATGATCAGATCCTCTACTGATTTTTCTCCACAATGAAAGCTCTCCAAAAGCCTGCATGGCTGTTATCAATGGCAAGTCTCAAAACATATCCGCCTTAAAGCTACTTTAATTCTGCTTTCCTGCTTTAAATCCTCTTTAGCTCTGATTTAAGGTAGATTTTTTCTCCTTCGATTCAGCTTTCCTTTCCACGTAGGCTTTGTTGCCGGTTGCTCCTGCATTAGACTCCCGAGGCACAAAAATTTATGACCTCCTGGTCATATGCTTCTGGTCTTCATAATATCAATTTTATCCACTGCATTCTTTCACTAAACTCTGTGAGCTGCAACTAACCTCTATAGTAACAGCCTCCTCTGTT
>APFE030148825.1:3480-36811 GCA_000404065.3 Pinus taeda
ACTGGTCCCATTATCCCCAGTCGGAGCCACTACACCAAACGGAAAAGGAGCTGCACTAAGGTCCGGACCGAGTGGTTTCCCCCAATGTTGGTGCAACGATTTTCGAGGCATCAACAGAACCCTAGGTTGATAAGGTAAAGTTGGTAGCCCCAGGGGTTGTAGTATTCTTTCTACAATATTGGTGCTCATCACTTTTTGGTGTTGTTGGTGGGGAGGTGTCTGAGTAAGATGTGATTTCTTCTTTCTTTCTTCCATTTCTTATCTCTTTCAT
This sequence comes from Pinus taeda, assembly GCA_000404065.3. Lineage (NCBI taxonomy): Eukaryota > Viridiplantae > Streptophyta > Pinopsida > Pinales > Pinaceae > Pinus > Pinus taeda. Next base: position 3,752 of record APFE030148825.1, read on the forward strand.
TATGCTATTAGCTTCATTTCTACAAAAGTAATTGTAAGTTATTTTTCTTTCTTTTCCATTCTTCAAGTGAGATTTCATTCAACATTTAGTTTCCATTTAGTTTGTTATTTCAATTCTGCAATTAGTCTCAAAGCTTGAAAACAAAACAAAACAAAACCACTTCTTTCATGCCTCGTAGGAATGGGGATAACTTAGGAAAATTTCTACCAAATACCCCCACCACTTCAAATAGCCAACCTTCCCTCTTCTTCTGTGGCTGTGAATTGGAGGACCCCTTAGGTGAACAAACATAGATTTTTGAAGAGCTTACAAGGGGAGAAGAAGAAGGAGAACCCACTCCAACTGACCTAATGGCTGAAAATAGAAATGACAGAGGAGATAGAGAAAGAATTGAGGGTGATTTTCCCATCAAAGAAACCAATGGGGATGCCAAGATGAAAAACATAAGCCCCTCTTCTCTTCCTCACTTCCATGGCCTAAACTTAGAGGATCTAGATGATTTCTTGTTTGAGGTCATCGTCATATGCAGAACTTATGATTACACCACTGATGATCAAAATTTGAAATTATTCCCATCCACTCTCAAGGATGTGTCTTTGCGCTGGTTCATGGGTTTAACTGGGGATAACATCACAACCTGGGCTTATATGTAACAAGCATCAACAACAATTATTGGGACTACTACAGGTTGAAAGACACTAAAGAGGAAATTTTTAGAATGACCTTGGGGCATGATGAATCCTTAGAGGATTATGAGGAAAGGTTCCAACTTAGCTACAAAAGAGCTAGGTGCACACTTGATCCTAAGTCACTTAAGCTACTCCTACTTAGGGGGGTAATGGAAGATCTTATGGATAACCTAAATATGCTAGCAGGATGGGACATCTATCAGCTACCCTATGAACATATCAAGACTGTCTTTAAGAACCATTCTAGGGAAGCAAGGAAAATAGGCAGGGGTGGTCAACCAATGGCCAGCTCATCCTCTTCCAACACATCCATAAAAGGTTAAATTGGAAATATGTTGGAAGATTTCAAGAGTGAAATGCTGCAAACCCTTGCCCTACAGATGGACACTATGCACATCAAGAGAAAGCAGGAGGAAGCAGAGAGAGGATTAGCCATTTTCTGCCCTAGATGCACAAGGAGGCACCCTAGGAATGAATTTCCATTAAAACTTATAGAAATCTACTTGATCTGTGCAGAAAACCACTCCACAGAAAAGTTCCCTTCTCTACCTGGACTAAAATTTGTGTATCAGGGAATGTAAGGGGTGAATAAACTGCTCCATTACATAAATCAAAGGAGACCTCATGGGCCTCAATCGTACCATTAGGGCATGCAAGGGTCATCATAATCATATTAAAACCCTAACCAAAACACATCCATTCCCTCTTGGGGGCCCCTTGGTCATCCCTCCTGGTCTACACCTTCTCCTTGGTCTTTTACACCTTAGTACCATTCCCAGTTGACCAACCAACCATTTCAGCCATATACTCCTCCACAGCCTTAGTGGAATGCACCGCCCTAATGGTGGAGGCCCCCATACAAAAATTCTCTACCTTTATTACCTTCACCTCCTACTCAACCACATCTTTTACACCCTGCTCCACCTAAACAACCTTATATGACTACCCAACCAAATCCGAGCCTGAACAATAGATAGGCACAACAAGTATACAATGGAGAGACATCCCACCTTGCTTATGCTATGGAAATTAAGGAAATCAACCTAAGGTTTGGGAGAGTACTCCTGGAAAACCAACCTCCGTCTCCACCTATGGAGACTGAGGAGGAAAGAGAGGAAAGTATGCCTAGAGTGCATCCACCACCCTTTCTTGAAAGATTAACTCATACAATCCAACCTACCCTAGAAGAAAATGAACTTCTGGGTTAATTGAAAAATCTATGTGTCAAATTTCAACTTCTCCAAGTTATTAAATATGTACCGATTTACAACAAACTAATTAAAGAGACATGTTTCAAACATCTAGGGAGGCAAAAAATAGACACCCCTACCATTAATGTCATTAAACAGTTGTCTGACCTAATGCTGGGGCAGGTAATTGCCCAAAGTATTTAGACCCTGAAATCCCTATAGTAGATGTGCACATTAATGGCACCATTGTCCCACACACCTTGATTGATCTTGGGTTTGTCATTAATGTAATGACTAAGGACACCATGCTTAAGCTAAATCTCCAGTTTTCATTAAGAAAGACCACAACAGTCTTGCAGCTTGCAGACCGTTCCACGGTAGCCCATGAAGGAATTGTTGAGGATGTGATGGTCTCCATTGACTCTTGGGATTACCCTGCAGAATTCCTAGTTCTACAGTCTAAGGAAAATCTTAATGGTTATCCTCTCATACTTGGGAGGCCTTAATTAGCCATTGTTGATGCCTACATCAGTTGCAGGGCTGGAAATATGACTATAAAAAATGGGCATCTGTCCAAGCAGTTGGCCTTGTACCCTCCTGCTCAGCCATATTTATAACATTATTTACCTTTATGGCTATAAGAGGAGGAAGAAGATGAAATATACTCAGCCCAACTCTATACCCTATAAGCTGCACTAGGAAGAGGACAGCCTGATGAAGATTATTTGATTGAACACATACTCCAAAATCCAACTCCCATCACCTTGTACTTAGAGGAAGTAGTAAGGAAAAACAATAGAAACCATCATATTGATCTATGCTTAGCTGATTCAAACCCTACTCATGTCAAAACAATAGAATTCAGCCCTGGGAGAACTTTTAAAATCAACCCCGCTCTTTTTGTACACCAAGAAGAAGAGTCATGCAGCATGATAAGGGAACATATGGATTCCTTTGCTTTAAGTTACAAAGAAATGAAGGGATTGCACCCCTCAGTGTGTACTCACCACATTTATATCAAAGAAAGTTGCAAACTAGTCCAACAACCCCAAAGGAGAATGAATCCAGCTCTCAAGGATATAGTCAAAGAAGAACTGCAAAAGTTGTTGGATGCAGGATTCATTTACCCTATATAAGGTAGTGAGTGGGTTTCTCCTTTGGTTTTGGTTCCAAATAAAAATGGGAAGTGGAGGATTTGTGTTGGTTACATAGAGTTAAACAAAGTAACAAAGAAGGACCGTTTCCCTCTACCATTCATTAACCAAGTGTTAGATGGCTTGGCAGGGAAAATGTTTTTCTCTTTCTTAGATGGGTTCAATGGGTACAATCAAATCCAGATTAGCCCAGAGGACCAGGATAAAACCACCTTCACCTATCCTTGGGGTACTTTCGCTTATAGGGTCCACCCCTTTGGTCTATGCAATGCCCCAGCCACTTTCCAGAGGGCAATCCTAAGTATCTTTGTCGAGTTAGTCCATGATGCAGTGGGAATTTATATGGATGATTTTACACCCTATGGATGTGATTTCCAGGAGGCTCTATCCAACTTGGATAAGGTGTTGAACAAATGCATTGAAATGAACTTGTCCCTTAGTCTTGAAAATTGTGAGTTCTTGATGGCTATAGGGACTGTTCTAGGTCATTCAATATCCCCGAAAGGATTGCAGGTGGACCCAAATAAGATATCCATCATCCAAATGGCCCCACCTCCACAAAAAAAAGAGGGATGTCAAAAGTTTTCTAGGATTAGCTAGATACTATAGGAGATTTATAAAAGACTTCAACAAGTTAGCTTCTCCTTTATTTGGGTTATTGGCCAAAGACTCCAAATCTTTATGGTCAGAAAGATGTCAAGAGGCCTTGGACACCCTAAAGGACAAGTTGACTACTGCACCTATTGTTTGAGGCCCAAATTGGGCTCTTCTTTTCCATATACATGCTGATGCCTCTCACAAAGCCATAGGAGCAGCACTAGGCCAAATAAATGACAAGCTATCTTATGCCATTTACTTCATTAGTAAGAATCTGCCAAAAGTTGAACTAAACTACATAGTGATTGAAAAGGAGCTCCTAGCTGTTCTGCATTCATTGAACAAATTTAGGAATTACATTACAGGTTACCAAACATTTGTACATATTGACCATGCTACAATTAAATACTTGATGAATAAACTTGATGTAAATTCCCGATTATTAGATGGTTACTTTTATTGCAACATTTGATTTAACTATTATTGATAATCCTGCCAAGGAGAATGTTGTTGCATATTTTTTTATCCAAATTGACCTTTCATTTAGGGGAGGAAGGAATGGTTGATGATCAGTTACCAAATGAACACTTATTTACCATTTCAGTTCTCTCTCCATGGTTTGCTGACATAGAAAATTACTTGGTGTCTGCACAGTTTCCACCAAATTTATCCTCCAAGGAAAAGAGAAAGATTGTGAGGAAGAGTGCCCCATTCACTTGGATTGGGGCAACCTATTCAAACTAGGCTCGGATCAAATCCTGAGAAGATGTTTCATGGAGGAGGAAGTATTTGACATCCTTATGACCTATCATGATGGGCCTTGTGGAGGTCACTTTGCAGCCAAAAGAACAACATTCAAGGTACTACAAGTTGGTTATTACTGGCCCACCCTTCACCAAGATGTGAGGAGGTATACTAGTCAGTGTGATCGGTGCCAAATGATGGGGAAACCTACCCCAAGGGATGAAATGCCTCTGCAACCTCAAGTGAATTTCGAGCCATTTGACAAGTGCGGCATGGATTTCATTGGACCCATTGACCCTCCATCCAGGTAAAAGTAGTACATCATTGTGTGCACTAACTATTTAACCAAGTGGGCTGAAGCCAAGGACATCAAAGTAGCAACAGAAGAGAAAGTGGTTGAATTCTTAATGGAAAATGGATTTTATAATTTTGGGTACCCTAGAGAATTGTTCACTGATCAAGGTATTCAGTCTACATCTCACATATTGAAAATTTGTTAATCCAACACAAGATCAAGCATAAAACATCCACTCCTTACCAACCACAGGCTAATGGGAAAGTGGAGGTAACCAATAGAGTGTTGGAAGGCATTCTAACCAAAGTGATTAGTAGCAATGGAAAGGATTGGGCATATATATTATTTGAGGCCGCTCGGGCCTACAATACCACCTAGAAGACCACCAATGGATTCACTTTTTATGAGCTGGTCTATGGGAAGAAAGACCTGCTATCCATTGAATTTGAATTCAACACCTTAAGAATGGCAGCACAACTGGATCTAGATCTCACTAGGGCACAAAAAGAAATATTGCTCCAGCTGAATGGGCTAGATGAATTTAGGATGTAGGCCCTCCTACACACATAGGTGACTCAAGTTCAAAGGAAGATTTGGCATGAAAAGAACATAAAGGATAGACAGTTTCAAGAAAGTGATTGGGATTTTTTATATGATTCCAGTTACAATGATTTTAAAGGAAAAGCAAGGACTAGATGGTTAGGGCCTTATGTCATAGAAAAATGTCATGATAATGGTTCAGTACAAATAAGAACCATTGATGCAGAGGCTATCCATTTACTTGTCAATGGGTATAGATTGAAAGTCTACAAGAAACCCTTGTCAATGCAAGAATTCATCAATGGCATCAACAAGATAGTGATGGTGGTGGAGCAAGTCTTAGCTTCCACCCCATCATGTCCTTAAAAAAAAAAAAAAAAAAAATAATAAAGCTCAGGTGAAAACCTCCATGACGCACCTGAGTCCCCCTATTAGGTTGGAAACCTCTTGAGGCAACCCAATGATGTTGAAGAAAGAAAAATAAAAATATCTCTGCGTGAAAACCTCTTTTGAGGAACCCAAGGTAGGAAGCTAGGATTAAAACCTCCTTGGAGGCAGACTAGCTGTTTTCAAAAAAAGAGAAAAGAGAAAATAAAAAATATATAAAGGGAGAAAAGAAAAAATTTGGAAATGTTGTTTGCAGGACAACAAGAGGAGGATCAGCGCAGCTTGAAAAGAACAGAAGATCCTACAAAATCCATATTTCAATCCCTCCATCTCATATGCTTCATTATTTCATCCATTCTTCCATTTACGAATTCCTCCAACTCAGTTTATACAGCCTTTGTGTTTTCTACAGGATTCCTTGAAAACCTACATGAGTTTCCTATAGGAATTACAATGGCTTTGAAAACCCAAGAAAAGTGACCCCAAAGAAAGGGCATGACAAGCTTGTGTCAAAAAAAAAAATATTCGCTCCACCACATCATCACCATGCCTTTTCATGAGCACTAGTATTGCAGCAATAATGCTGCAACTCTTGGACTTCCTACTTTACTTTTATCAACCTGGTAGTTCGTAACAAACTTGGAAGCGACGGTGTTGTATGCACAAGTACTAGTTCTTACTGCATGTTGTCACTTGGTCAGCTGGTGCAAGATCCCTAGGACCTCAAGAAACTTCTATGAATTCCAGAAGAAGCCTTATATGTGATGAAAGAAAGGAAAGCTTACTCTATAGAGGCTATTCTACTTACAGAAAGAGAAAGAAGACTGAAATGTGAAGTAAACCTAGCAAACCCTAATTTACCGACTAACCCTACTTTTGCAACAAGAGGTGAAAATCTAGGAAAGGAGTGCCATTACCTACTAAGGAAGCAGACTACACCTATTTAAGCTATTTCTAGAAGGAAATAAGAAAAAAACATTTTTTTGGATTTTTACGTATTTTATGTGAAATTGTTATGCATGTGATTTATTTTTTTGTGGATGTGGCAGTGATTAGGTGGCGATGGAGGGAGACTTTGGGATTTGCAGAGGTGTAGGAAGGTGTGGAGGGGTCCTAGGAGGCCTCTAGTAACCTTCTGGTGGCTTTTCCTGCAATCAAACTTCAAAAATCCACTTACAGGAAATTCTACAGGAGGCTATAGGGGATCTACAGGAGGATCTACAGGAGGGTGTCGAGGGTTGTTTTAGAGGTTTTAAAGGTGAAAAAAATGGTGGGAAAGGGTATTTGAAGACTAGAGGGATGTGTTAAGGTGTTTGAAGTTCATCAAGGATGATTAGGAAAGAAAATTATAGTTGGATTTGTTCAAGAGTCGAGAGGAAAGTTTATGAGAAAAGTGCAGAAAATTAGGGCAAATTTACGAAGAGATTTCAATGACCTGTGAAACACGTAGAAAAAGAGATCGTGATGGATGTTTTATTGACTTATTATGAGAAAATATGTACTGTAAGAGAGCTGCAAATCAAATTCTGAAACTGAGCGAGAAAAGAACTAGCCGCACCAAAAAAACAGAACTATATCTCATGTTAACCTAAATTCTGATCTAGGAAAATAAAACACTAAATAGTGCTATAAGGAAAGGGAAGAATGGGAAGAGGTTTATTGCAGAAATAGAAATGAGCATGGAAAAATGGATCTAAAGAAAATCATTAACCTCTAAATCAAATTGTAACACTAGAAATTGTATGGAGGAAGCAAAACTATGTTTTTATGGCAGCAAGCAGATCTTGACCTCAGTTCATGGTCCCAAAGGGAGGAAAGGAGGTCAAGGCTCTATTGATGGCCTTTTTGTATCTTTCTTTTATCACTATTTAACCTACTCAACAAACTAAAATGGAAACAACTATGTAAATCACCAAAAAACATCTTATTTTACTAAGGAAGAAATCTATCTAACAGCAACTAATTCATGAACTGCAAAAAGACATATAAATACAAAACAAGAGGTGCTGGGAAACTTGGGTTGGGCCCTAACCCAAGAGCTTCAGCCCTATGAAAGAACTCAGTGTTGGCTCATAAAATATTTCGTCTCCATTATCAAAATAATAGTCACATTACATAACATTGTTCACAAAAGTAAGCTTGAAATGAGCTAAGCAAAAGCTACAACAAAAGTGCGAAAATTTGACTAACATTCAACACCCTACTGAGGCCTTAGGCCTCTCTATTTATACAATTGGAGCTTCCAACAGCTCCCTTAAAATTAGGGAGGCTCGGCTCCCAGGACTTGAGATAGACAGTAGTTAACATGCACTTGCTCAGTTGCCTCTTTGATACATTGATGTGGTTGCGTGTGCTCCGAGATTTCTGAAGGATGATTCGAAGTAAGGGATCATCAATGAGGGGACACCCTTCTATAAATCCTCTCTGTTGTCATCCTCGAATATTGGCTTCCAAATTCTCGTTAAACCTTTGACTTTGTCTCAAAATGGACCAAAAATCTTCATAAAGCACACATTAGACTTCATGGCATAATGACTAACCCAGCTCACTCTATCCGCATAAATATAACCAAAAACATGCAATAAACTAATGAGAATGGTGGATTAAGCTAAGTTAGGAGGAAAAATGAGCCCATATAATTACCCATTTATGGGGCTCATCATCACCCCCTACTGAATGTATTTCTTATCCTCTGAGCAACTAGTCTATCTCCTCATCTTTGATGGTCCTGATGGACTCCCTGACATCCCATGCTTCTGATGTGAGATCCTCTTCCTTATCATGGCATCCTGCCTTTTTGTCCACCTCTTCCCACTACTGTTGTTCTTCTTCCTCTTTTACACCTTCCAGTAGGCCTAGCAGCTATGGAGGACTCAATTTGAGGCCAATCCAATTAGCCTTCAGACTCTGCATAGAGCGCTTGTACAGTGGCACTCTCCTTAATGCTTCTTTCATCCTTGTTGGGAAGTGATACTCCCTAATTTGCAGACTCTGTGGGAGAGTGTTCCACCTCCTCATACAAGCATGAATACAGTCTTCCCCAAGTAATCTTTCCATGTTTTCAAAATGTGCAATGGCCTGGGCCTGCTCATTGATATACTTAAGGGCACATTGAGGATTATTTGCAAGCAGCTAGTGGACTTTGATGAGAACCATGGGGTCTGCTGGCTCAGCTCGGATGATTAAGGGTTCATTTTTCTCTTTTTCCATCAATTTTTTTATTTTTGCCGCCCTTTTCTCCTCGTGATTCATCCATGATGCCATGGCTATCAGCTGCAAGTCCCCTAGCCTAGCATTGTGGTCCCATAGGTTCATATCAGTGAGGGCCAAGTTATGCAAATAAAATTTTGCTATCTTTTCCTTGTCTTCAACTAAAATTTTGTCACATAGGTCTGTAAACTACTTATAATCTTGAAAAGGCATGGTGCCTCTCTGTGCCAAGGTCTTGATCTGAAATTGTAGCCACTAGTCTTTGAGGTATACTCCATATGATTTTGCTGGTTGTCTGCACTATAGTGCCTCCATAGACTAGCTGGCCATGCATGCCAATTGTGTGTCCTTTTCTTGCAGCTATTTTCTTAACATTTCATTTTCTGCTTCCAAGTGAGATCTTCTTATTGCTTCTGTATGTCTTACAGTGCTCAATTCCTTACCCATTTCTCTCAACTTGTTCTCCATGTGGCCAATGTCTTCCACCCCTTTGGACTTGGCAATTTTCATCCATCTATGGCTCCTTACTCTTTCTTTTTCTAGCTCAAAGAAAAGTGGTACTGTAAACTTTTGTGGGATGATTTTCCCCCCTCAAGAAGATTGTAATAAGAGCAAAAACTAGGTTGAAGGCTAGGTTCTAAAATCTTTGTTGTTTCATCCTTCCCCTTGGTCTGCTTTTTTACCCTTTTCTCAAGTTTCTCAATCTCCTGTAGCTTTGTTAGGGTCTTTTGTATAGCAATCTATGCCTCCTGTAGGACTGTTTTTGAGTCTTGTAGTTTTATTCTTTCCTTCCAAGTGGAAGATCTAGGACTTCCTCTCTCATAAGTAATGGGGGTTTTGGATGGAGATTCTTCCCTTTTGACAGTAGGGGAATCTTCAATTATGATAGGCTCTTTTGAGGATGGATGTGGCTTCCCTACTTTTATTCTTGTGCTTTTTCGAGCCCTGAAATACATTTATGGTGGCCTTTTCCTCTTTTGTTTGGGTTTAACGAGGGTGTTGAGGGCAGCAAGAATAGTTGCTACTTCCCTTTCTAATGTCTTAGGAGACACTTCTATCTTCTTCGCCCCTTTTTCCCCTTATCTTTTCTTCTCTGCCTATGCTAGCTTTGTTTTCTCTAGCTCTGTTTTGGTTTTCTTCTCACCTTGTTTAGTTTCAGCCTTCTCTACTTTAGTCTTTTTCTTCTCTTCTTTAGTATTTTTCTCTTCTATTTTAGTCTTTTTCTCTTCTGTCCTAGGTTCCTTATTCTCTGCTTTGGTCTTTTCCTCCTCTGTTTTAGTCTCTTGCTTCCCTATTTTAGGTTCTTCCTTCTCTGTTTTGGTTTCCTCCTCATTTTCCCCTTTTGGTTCTTCCCCCTCACTTTCAGAAGGACAGAGGTCATATGTGAGGGATTTTATATCATCTTCTCCTATCATATTTCTGAAGATCTCCCAGGCTATGGGGATTGTGAAGGTGTGGAGGGCTTATTTCACCAACAGTTTAATTATTCCATGGTGAGCCAATTGATCTAGACCTCGTGCCTTCAATTTAATGCTAGAGTCTATAAGGAACTGTAGGAGAAAATATGGAATGCTGAGTTTTTGGGGTGTGGGAATATCCATGCCATATCTCAGCTCATGCAGAAGTCTGAAATGGTAACCATAAACTATGTTATACCTCCCTTCACAGGAAATGTACTTGATGATTTGATAACTGACCTCATCCCAAGGGTAAGGTATGCTTATTCTTCTGATGCTAATTTTGTCCTCTACAGGACGCTCATTTGGTCGGAAGAAGGTTTTCATGGCAACTTGACCCAGTGGCTTTTCTTCTTTGCTCCAAGGTAGTCCAAGTGGAAGACTGGTAACCCTACTGATAAACTCTGGGGTGATTTCCATGGTGATACCTCTGAAAGTAACAATGGCATGAGTCTTTGAGTGGGGTACCAAGGAGAGGGCAAACTCCTGAGTCACTTCTTCATCATACCCTCGAAGTTTTTTGAAAAATGGCATCCAAATGGCTCTGGTAAAAATGGCTACTACCTCAGGATGTTCATGGAGCCTGACTGAATTGAGGGGTTCCTTCCTCATGAATCCCCTTGTCATTATGTTTATGATCTTTTGGTGTACCTCAGGTGGAGAAGGAGACAACAAATTGTTTTTGCAAAGACAGGAAACAGAGAAAAAGACTGTGTTTTTCTGTAGGAAACGGGTAGACTTTTTTAATGCAATTCCTCTTCTTTTTCAGGGTTAATTGTTCCCTAAAATTGCATCACTCCTTGTATATATGAATATCTAAGGTGGGTTTGTATAGAGCCTACCTCTTCAAGCCTGAATTTGAGCGAAAATCTTGTGTTCTCTTCTGTAAAACTGCTTACTGGCCCTCCTGTAGAAACACTGTAGGTTCTCTTGTAGAACCTGTTAGGCTCTTGTAAAACCCAATAATGCTCCTGTAGAACTCGATAAAAGGAGGACAACTGAAAACGACAGAGAACGGTGGCTTCGAGGCTATGGAGGTGGTATGGATATTTTTGCAGCTGTGGGGACGATGATAAAATCGAAACAAAGGTGGTGAATGAGTCTGAGGAAGAGTACTTATGTTTACTGGAGATATTTCCGACGATGATGTGAGGTGGAAAAAAGGGTGCGTTGTCATTATTCGGACCATTGGTCCCCATGGCTATGTCATCATGAGTCTTCATGCCTTCTACCCACAATCACTTCCCATCACTTGCGTTGGAGTTTAAACATCTGCCACTACCTGTCTTTTCAATTTTTCGTGAGTTGAATATACACGTGTCTTTTGGATCTCCAGATGAGTGCAGTCGAACTGGATGAGGGTGGCCAGTTAACTGGCCAACTTTCTAGTTTAATCCTAAACATCTCATTCATTCATGCAGTTTTTGAATTATACAGATGCAATAGAGGAGAGGGTTAGACACTTACCTGTAGGTAAAATGCTCATGCTACGGTGCTCCCAGGTTTTGTTGTTGCTGCATGCTCGGATTTCAATGTTGCATGCCTATATCCCTTCTTCTATATGCTTTTTGCTTCTTGATATGTCCTTGGTTGCTTTGTATAGGTGGCCTTTAGCTGAATATTGCTTCTAACATCCCCTATATTCCTGTGGTTGCACCTATTTTGTTGTTGGAGCTTGATTTGAAGGGGATCAGCTGCTACTGGAAATCCTACAGGAGCTCCTGTAGCTGCTTCTCCCTCTAAAAGTTTTAGTTGATGCTTTTGTTGGGAGCTGTGAGGATGCTACTAAAGATTCTAATGGCAATAGATAGGGATTTGGTAAGCTGTAGGTGATTTGTGGAGGTGTTGTTCTTTTAATTTCCTTTTTTCTTTTTTAACTGGTGTTTTTTTTTCTTTTTTTTTTGCAGGAAGGAAAGAAATCAATGGAGATGAGGTGGTGCAGGTGTGGGATGGAGGGTTAGGATGGTGGATAGTTGTAGGATGGCCTACATGCCCTCTAGGAAAATCCCCAGCTCCTCAAACTATTTTTAAAAGCTATTTCGGGCTCTCTGTGATTTCTATAGGAGCCTCCTATAGAACACACAGGGTCTCCTATAGGATGCACAGTCTTTAGAAAAAACACAGAGAGGTGGAGAAAAAAAGTCAAAAATGATGGAGAAGAGTATAGAGGATGTGTAATAGGCTTTGTGGCATGTCTCCTTGCTTCTTGTGGTCCATCTGTAACCTGTAATGCATTTTAAAAGTCAATTTTCTCTTCCTTTTTTCTTTGTTTTTTTTCGAAAAGACAACTAGGGCACCTCCAAGAGGTTTTCACCCTACTTGCCTACCCTAGGCACCTCCAAGGGAGGTTTTCACCCAAGGATCTTATTCTCTCTCTCATTTTTTGTTTTTGTCGTCATTGGGCTGCCTCAAAAGAGGTTTTCAACCCAATGATGGGACTCAAGCACCTCGTAGAGGTTTTCAATTGAGTCCTTATTATTTTTCTTTTTTCTCAGTAAGTGGGTGGAGTGGAGGTTGAGACCTACTCCACTACTAGCACTATCTTATTGAGATCTTAATTGAACTCTCACTTGGAGAGGGTCTTCTTGTAAATTTTCAACCTATGCCCATTAACAAGCATGGGGATGGCTTCCTCATCGATAGTTCTGATCAGAACTGAACCATTGTCATTGCATTTTTCTACATTGTAGGGCCCCAACCATCTTGTCCTCAGCTTGCCTTTGAAATCTTTATACCTTGAGTCATAGAGCAGCGCCCAATCTCCTACTTGGAATTGCTTCTCCTTGATATTTTTGTCATGCCATATCTTCCTTTGAAGCTGGACTACCTCTGTGTGGAGAAGGGCATGTAATCATGTTCATCCAATCCATTGAGCTGGAGTAACCTTTCCCTTTATGCATGGATGAGGTCTAGGTCCAGCTGAGCTGCCATCCTTTGTGTATTGTATTCAAATTCTATTGATAGCAAAGCCTTCTTCCCATAGACCAGTTCATACGGTGTGAACCCAGTGGTGGTCTTCCATGTGGTGTTGTAGGCCTAGGTGGCCTCAACCAATCGATCTGCCTAATATTTTATGTTGTTGTTCACTACCTTGGTCAGAATTCCTTCCAAAGCTCTGTTAGTGACTTCCACATGTACATTGGCTTGTGGATGGTAAGGGGTGGAAGTCCTGTGCTTGATTTTTTGATGTGTAAGAAGGTCTTCAATCAAATTGGAAGTGAACTGACTGCCTTGATCTGTAACGAGTTCTCTTAGATACCCAAACTTATAGAAGATGTTCTCTCTTAAAAACTTAGCTACTTTTTCTTTTGTTGTTGTCTTGATTGCCTTTGTCTCTGCCCATTTTGTCAGATAATCGGTGCACACAATAATGTATTGTTTTTTTTTTAGGAAGGGTTGATAGGACCCACAAAGTCCATGCCCCACTTCTCAAATGGCTCAAAATTCACTTGAGGTTCCATGGGCATCTCATCCTTTGGAGTAGGTTTCCCCATCCTTTGGCACCAATCACATTAGCTGATATATCTCTTCACATCTTGATGAAGAGTGGGCCAATAGTAACTTGCTTGCGGAATTTTAAAGGCAGACCTCTTTGCTGCAAAATGGCCTCCACAAGGCCTGTCATGATAGGTTAGGAGAATGTCAAAAACTTCATCCTCCCTGAAACATATTCTCAAGATCTGATCTGGGCCATGTTTGAAGAGATTTCCCCCAATCCAAGTGAAAGGGGCACTTTTCCTCATGATCTTTCTCTTCTCTTTTGACGACAAGTGTGGTGGGAACTTTGCTGAAACCAAGTAATTTGTTATATTAGAAAACCATGGAGAGAGTACTGAGATAGAAAATAGGTGCTCATCTGGCATTTGATCATCCACCATTCCTTCCTCACCTGCAGGCAAATCCACTCTAGACAAAAAGTCAGCAACAACATTCTCTTTATCAGTCTTATCAACAATGGTTAAATCAAACTGCTGCAATAAAAGCAACCATCTAATAATGTGAGCATTTACATCCGGTTTATTCATTAAATACCTAATTGCAGCATGATCGATGTGTACAAAGGTTTGCTAACCTGTGATGTAATGTCTGAACTTATTTAAGGAATGCACTATAGCTAGGAGTTCCTTCTCGATGACTGTGTATTTTAACTCTACCTTGGACAAATTTTTACTTAAAAAGTATATGGCATAAGGTAACTTTTCATCGATCTGCCCCAAGGCTGATCCTATTGATTTGTTTGAGGCATCTGTGTGAATGTGGAAAGGTAGGGCCCAGTTTGGGCCTCTCAAAATTGGGGCAGTCACAAGTTTACTTTTCAAGGTATCTAGGGCTTCTTGATAGTTGTCAGTCCATGTGAAATCGACATCTTTTCCCAAAAGGCCAAACAATGGAGTGGCAAACTTACTAAAATCTCTAATGAATCTTCTGTAATATCTCGCCAAACCTAGGAAACTTTGGACATCTCTCACATTTTGAGGAGGTGGGACCCTTTGGATGATGGGAATCGTTTTGGGGTCCACTTGCAATCCTTGTTGAGATATTGCATGACCTAGCACGGTCCCTTCAGTCATCAAGATTTTGCATTTTTCTAGACTGAGGGACAGGTTCATTTCAATACACTTCTCCAAAAATTTTCCCAGGTTAGATAAAGCTTCCTGGAAGTTAGAACCATAAGGAGTAAAATCATCCATATATATTTCCACTGCATCATGAACCAGTTCAGAAAATATACTCAATACTGCTCTCTAGAAAGTGGCGGGATCATTGCACAACCCAAAAGGAAGGACCCGATATGCAAAGGTACCCCAAGGACAAGTGAAGGTGGTCTTATCTTGGTCTTCCGGGCTGATTTGAATCTAATTGTACCTGCTAAACGCATCCAAGATGGAGAAAAAAAAAATTCCTGCGAGACCATCTAACACTTTATCTATGAAAGGCAAAGGAAAATGGTCCTTTTAGGTAGCCTTGTTTAGTTCCCGATAATTGACACAGATTCTCCACTTACCATTTTTCTTTGGCACTAGTACCAAAGGAGAGACCCATTCACTGTCAGAGATGGGGTAGATGAATCCTGCATCTAGTAACTTTTGCAATTGTTCCTTGACAATGTCCTTAAGAGATGGATTCATCCTCCTTTGAGGCCGCCTGACTAGTTTGCAGTCTTCCTTAATGTATATTTGATGAGTACAAACTGAAGGGTGCACTCTCGTCATCTCCTTATAGCTCCAGGCGAAGGCATCTAAACGTTTTCTCAATAAACTACACAGTTCTTTCTCCTAGGAGGTGAATAGGGATGAGTTGATTCTCAAGGTTTTTTCTGGGCTGAACTCTATATTCTTAACACAGAGAGAGGTTGGGTTGGTTGCACAGAGATCAGTTAAGGGATTGTCTTAGGTGTCTTTCACTAGATCTTCTAATGGCAAAATGCTAGGGGGTGGATTCTGAATTATGTTTTCAATGATATCATCCTCATTTTGCGATTTCCCCCTCATAATAGTTTCTACTGCACACAGTGCTACAGAATAGACTTCATCCTTATCCTCCTCCTCCAACCAGAGAGCTAGATCATGTTCTAGAAAGGGTTGGGCAAGAGGGTATAGGATTAGCTGCTTGGACATATGCTCATTCTCGATTGTCATGTTCCCAGCTCGACAGCTGATGTAGGCATCTGCAATAGCCAACCAGGGTCTTCCTAGGATGAGAGGATACCCAGTGAGCTTTTCTTTCAGTTGGAGAACTAAGAAATCAATAGGGTACTCCCAAGAATCAATGGCGACCATCACTTCCTCCATAATCCCCTCAGGGGTCACGGTGGAGCAGTCTGCTAGCTGTAGTACGGTCGTGGTCTTTCTCAAGGAGCCCTAGAGTTTGAGCTTGAGCATGGTGTCCTTGGTCATCACATTAATGGCAACCCCTAGATCAATCAGGGTATGGGGAATCATGGTGCCATTGATGTGGACATCAACTACTGGGCTTCCAGGGTTTAGATACTTCGGACAGATTACCTGCTCCAACATCAGGTTGGATAGTTGTCCTATGACATTCATGGTTGGGGCATCTCTCTTACACCTGCCTGGATGCCTAAAGCACTTCTCTTTGATCATCTTATTATATATGGGCACATCCTTTATGGCTTGCAGAAGTGGTAACTTAACACATAATTGTTTCAATTCTCCCAGAAGTTCAATTTCTTTTGGGGTGGGCTATGTTATCCTGGATAATCTCTCAGGAAAGGGTGGAATTGCTTTCAGTCCACTTTCCTCTTTATCTTCCTCAACCTCCTAAGGGGGAGGTTGGCTATCTGGGAGAACCTTCCCTGATCATAGGTTAATCTCCTGAATCTCCATAGCATAGGTTGAGCATGATGGTTCCCCATTGTATACTTGTTAAGCCTATTTGTTGTTCGGGTTCAGGATTAGTTGAGCACGCATTTGGGGTTGCCTTGGTGGAGCAGGAGGCAATGGTTGCGGTTGAGCAGGTGGTGGAGGCAAAATAGTGGGATGAGAGTTGTACTGGGGCCTCTACACCTGATGAGATGCATTCCATTGAGGTTGTGGCTGAGTATAGGAGTGGAATGAATGAGCGACTGGTTGGGCATGATATTGAGATGGGTATGACCAAGGAGGAGGTGTGGAACAAGAAGGATGAGCAGGGGGACCCCAAAGAAGGTATGGAAGTTGCTTGATTGGGGTTCTAGTATGCCTGAGAAGTCCCTTGGATTCCCTGTTGGTATGGTCTAGGTCCATGCAGTCTCCTTTGGTTCATGAAATAGAGTGGTTCAATGGCTCTTTTGGCCCCTTGGTATACAACTTAAAGTCCGGGCAAGGAAGGGCACTTATCTGTAGAAATCTTCTTCATAGACTGAAGAAACCTCTATAGAGTTCACTGGACATTCATTCCTAGGATGCCTTCTAGTGCACCTAGGAAAAAAATGGCCAAAGCCCTCTCTGCTTCCTCTTGTTTCCTTTTGATATGCAAGGTATCCATTTACATGGAAAGAGTCTACAACATCTCACTCTTGAAGTATTCCAGCATGTTTCCAAGTTCACCTTTAAGGGATGAATTGGATGAGGAGGTACTGGCTGTGGGTTGACTCCCCCTAACTCTCTTTTTTGCTGCCCTAGAATGGTTTCTAAAAATAGTATTTATGTATTCATAAGGTAGCTAGTAGATGTCTCCCCCGACTAGTAAATGGAGGGTGTTTATAAGGTCTTCTGGAATTCCTCTAAGCAAGACCAACTTCATAGATTTGGGGTCAAGTGTGCACCTAGCCCTTTTATAACTAAGTTGGAACCTTTCTTCATAATCTTCCAAGGATTCATCACTTCCCATGGTCATTCAGAAGATTTCTTCCTTGGTATCTTTTGACCTATAGTAGTCTCAATATTTGTTATTAAAGGCTTGCTACATTTGAGCCCAAATTGTGATGTTGTTGCCAGGTAACCCCATGAACCAACGTAATGCTGCATCCTTGAGGGTAGAGGGAAACAATTTCAACTTCTGTTCCTCTTCTGCATAGTCATAGGTTCGAAAAATAACAACAAAATCAAACAGGAAGGTGTCAGGATCTTTTGTAGTCAATCCATGGAAGTAAGGTAGGGCTAAAGAGCTTATGTTATTCATTTTAGTGTCCCCATTGGTCTCTCGAATGGGAAATGTACCCTCTGCTCTTTCTCCATTCCCCCTAGAATTTTGGTTTTCAACCATTGTCTCAGGAGGGATTCTTTATTCCTCTTCTTCTCCTATAGGCTCTTCAAATATCTCTGGTTGCTCACCTAAATGTTCTTTTCCATCACTACCACCAAAGAAGAGAGAAGGGTGGCCTTGTGATGTGGTGGGGGTGTTGGGTAGGAATTTCCTTGAATTATCTATTTTCCTACGAGGCATGAAAGGAAATCTCTTTTTGGGTGATTTTTGTTTTTTTCTGCTTGTACCTACAAAATTGAAATTGATTGAACAAACAAACTGCACTACTGAAATGAACTTGCTAAAAGGAAATTGCAGAATTGAAACGAAATCAAGGAAATGACTAATATGGAATGAAAATTGCAGAATTGAAAGGACTAATCTACTTTTGCTAAAATGGAAATTGCAAAATTGAAAGGACTAATCTACTTTTGTTGAAATGGAAATTGCAGAATTGAAATGAAAGAAAGGAAATGTAGAAATTTGAAAGAAACAACTACTCTACTTTTGTTGAAATGAACGACTTAGCAGAATTTTGTAGTAGAAAATAGAAGAAAAGGAGTAATCACAAAATACTCTGATGCTTCCCCAGCAACGGCACTAAAAAGTGGTGAGTACCAGTATTGCAGCAATAATGTTGTAGCTCCTAGGCTACCTACTTTACTTTTATCAACCCGGTAGTTCGTAACAAACTTGGAAGCGATGGTGCTATATGCACAAGTACTAGTTCTTACTGCAAGCTCTCACTTGGTCAGCTGGCACAAGATCACTAGGAGCTCAAGCCAACTTCTATGAATTCCAAAAGAAACTTTATATGTGATGAAAGAAAGGAAAGCTTACTCTACAGAGGCTATTCTACTTGCAGAAAGAGAAAGAAGACTGAAATATGAAGTAAACCTAGCAAACCCTAATTTACAGACTAACCCTACTTTTGCAACAAGAGAGGTGAAAATCTAGGAAAGGAGTGCCATTACCTACTAAGTAGACTACACCTATTCAAGTTATTTCTAAAAAAAAAAAAAAAAAAAAAAAAACATTTTTTGGGATTTTTATGTATTTTATGTGAATTTGTTATGCATGTGATTTATTTGTTTGTGTATGTGGCAGCGATTAGGTGGTGATGGAGGGTGAATTTTGGATTTTCAAAGGTGTAGAAAGGTGTGGAGGGGTCCTAGGATGCCTCTGGTAACCTTCTGGAGGCTTTCCCTGCAATCGGACTTCAAAAAGCCACTTACAAGAAATTCTACAGGAGGCTACAGGGGATCTACAGGAGGGTACCGAGGGCTATTTTAGAGGTTTTAAAGGTGAAAAAAATGGTGGGAAAGGGTAGCTGAAGACTAGAGGGATGTGTTAAGGTGTCTGAAGTTCATCAAGGATGATTAGGAAAGAAAATGATAGTTGGATTTGTTCAAGAGTCGAGAGGAAAGTTTATGAGAAGAGTGCAGAAAATTAGGGCAGATTTGGAAAGAGCTATGAATGACCTGTGAAAAATGTAGCAAAAGAGATGGTGATGGCTACTTTATTGACTTACTATGAGTAGAGATATACTGTAAGAGAGCTGGAAATCAAATTCTGAAACTAAGCGAGAAAAGAACTAGTTGCACCAAAAAACAGAACTATATCTCATGTTAACCTAAATTCTGATCTAGGAAAATAAAATTCTAAATAGTGCTATATGGAAAGGAAAGAATGGGAAGAGATTTATTGCAGAAATAGAAATTATCATGGCAAAATGGATCTGAAGCAAAGCATTAACCTCTAAATCAAATTGTAACACTAGAAATTGCATGGAGGAAGAAAAACTGTGTTTTTATGGGAGCAAGTAGATCTTGATCTTAGTTCATGGTCCCAAAGGGAGGAAAGGAGGTCAGTTGATGGCCTTTTTTTATCTTTCTCTTATCACTATTTACCCTACTCAACAAATTGAAATGGAAACAACTATGTAAATCACCAAAAATCAACCTATTTTACTAAGGAAGAAATCTATCTAATAGCAGCTAATTCATGAACTACAAAAAGACATATAAATACAAAACAAGAGGTGATGGGTAGCCTGGGTTGGGCCCTAACCCAAGAGCTTCAGCCCTCTAAAAGAACTCAATGCTGGCTCAGAAAATATTTCATCTCCATTATCAAAATAATAGTCACATTACATAAATTTGTTCACAAAAGTAAGCTCGAAATGAGCTGAGCAAGAGCTACAACAAAAGTGCAAAAATTTGACTAACATCCAACAAAATAATGAGGCCCTAGGCCTCTCTATTTATACAATTGGAGCTTCCAATAGCTGCCTTCAAATTAGGGAGGCTTGGCTCCCGGGACTTGAGATAGACAACAGTTAACATGCACTTGCTAGGTTGCCTCTTTGATGCATTGATGTGGCTGCTTGTGCTCCAATATTTCTGAAGGAGGATTCAAAGTAGGGGGTCATCAATGAGGGGGACACCCTCCTATAAATCCTCTCCCTTATCTTCCTCGAATATTGGCCGCCAAATGCTCATTAAACCTTTGACTTTGTCTCAAAATTGACCAAAAATCTGCATAAAGCACACATTAGACTTCATGGCATAATGACTAACCCAACGCACTCTATCATCATAAATATAATAAAAAACATGTAATAAAATAATGAGAATGGTGGATTAAGCTAAGTTAGGAGGCCATGTGAGCCCATATAATTACCCATTTATGGGCTCATCCACTTTCATCACCATGTTACCCCTGCATCCATCCAATAAGTCAATTCAAAGAGTATACAGTTTTCAAAGAAGAAAAAAACAAATAGAAGAGGGTGAGAATAGAGGATAGAGGGACAATACCTGAAGGTTATACCTCTCACCTACCATTCACTAGAACCCTTCTCTACTCATGACAACAATCCCCATGCTCCAAAATTGAAAAAAATTATGAAAGTTTAGGGGAGAGGTAGCTACAAGACATCTTGTAGTAGCCTATCCCACAAAGGAAACTTCATAGGGTTGGAGCCATATTCAACATAAATATCCCAAGGTTAAGCAAACTCCTCCAAAGCTCAGAAGCAGTAGAGAGGTCATCAACATCACTCTCCAATCAAAGGAAACAAGCATCAAAAGAGGCCAATACAAAAACAATATGTAGCAAATACACAACACAGGGACATCATTCTCCAACAAGCATCATCATCAAAGCATCTTACCCACAAGTATGTCATCTTGCTCATGCTCTTTCGTTAGCATGATATGATAAAAATGTAGGATTATGTAAGACTTGGTTTTATAAGCAAAGGTCACCAGTTAACTTGGCCACCTATAGCCAATCGGCGAGGAGAAAACAATTAGAACACTCCACACGTGACAGTAGTCAAATGAGAAGAAAAAGGAGATAATGCCAAAAATGGTTAAATTACGGAGGAACGAAGTGGGAGATGATTACGAGGTAAGGTGGAATGATGTACTAATAGTGGGACCAACAATCTAAAATGAGGTGCTCGTACTTAGACAACCAGCACATCATCCCACATGATCATCCATATAAGGAAACAAAACACTGATTCCCACACTAAAAGAGCATTAGAAATCTCGAGAATTGATTGAAAAGAGGTTGCCTCGGCCTTCACGAGACAGTGAGCATTTTGCTGTATGGGAGACCTACAGGATTCTACAGGATACAGAGTAGTCAATCTACAGGATTATCAATGGGCACTAAGGGAGGAGAGATCAAAAGTTTTCCTCATCAAAAAGTAACGAATGAGGTAGGAGTTATACCTTCCATGTTTTCTAGTTAAAAAGAAAAAAAAACCCTCCATTTTGTTAAGGAAGTTGCAGTCTAGGAGAATTATATTGCATAGTTAACCTTTAAATATCTTTCACCCATTAGAATTCTTGAATTGTATCCATACAAGCCTCCACAATTACCAGGGAAAGATGACAGGGGGTTTTAACAAGAGAGAACCCACAAACACAGTAAGAATTAAACAGCACCCTCTTGTAGTAGAAATTTTCACATGGCACAAATGGATGGGGTTCTTTGAGAGAATGAGAGGATACGATGATGAGGTGGCCAGAGACTTTGATATCTCACTCATACCCCTCACTAGGACCCATGCCACTGCTATGGTGTAAGGCCTATCAGTAGTAATCAACATTGAAGCTATAAGCAGAATCACCACACTCCTTTAGGGATACCTTAGAGAAAATAAGATAAGGGTAATAACACCTTTGCAAAGAAGAGATTCTTTTTGGAAGGGGGGGATGCAGGACAAAAATGGCGTCAGAAGAGAAAGCATTCCATACCCTTGGAATGAAGTTTGTTACCACCTCATTAAATATATATAATGTGAAGGGAAACACATTATGGTGTATGGGTACCATTTCAAAATCCTCCAAGAACTGACATTTGGAGCAGACACACCTCCTCAAAATAGATTAATTATACCCTATTTTCTTCTTCAATCAATGATAGATATGAGTACCAAAGTGCAGGAGGGAAAAATTCAACAACTAGCCCATCATGGGTTGATCAAACTTATCCTAGAAAATGCTCTACAAAACGTAAGACTCAATATTACATGGACAAATTTCAGAGATAGGCAGGCAAAGGGAGCAATTCAATCTCTTGAATATGAAAAAATCGCCACTGCTAGTGAGAGGGATGAAGAAACAAAAGGAGAAAATGAAGAGGAAACAGAGGACAAAAAAGATGAAGAAAAGGAGGAGGAAGATAAAGAAGAGACAAAAGAAGAAACAAAATAAGAGATAGATGAGAAGAGTGAGGAAGATAAATACAAGGATGATAAGGAGAATGGAAAAGAGGAAATAGAACGGAGGTCTACAGTTCAAGGCAAAGAAGGGGAAGAATCACCAAGGGTATCTCTAGAACCCAGTGAGAAAGAGGCAGCAACTGCTCTTACTGCCCTAAGTACACCTATCAAGTCAAAAGGGAAGAGACAAAGACAAACCCCACTATACTTTAAGAAAAGAAAGAGCACAAGGATTAGGCAAGGAAGACCTCAAACACCCACAAAAACTCCTATTGTCATTGAAGACTCACCAAAGTAGCAAGAAAAGATAGCTCCTCTAGAGAAAAATCAAGGAGAAGGACCATCAGGACAAGCCTCTCCCAAATCTCCCATCACTTATGTTAGGAGGCCTATCACAAGGTCTGCCTCATCAAAGGGAAAATGTTTCCCATAGGAGAAACATAAAACCCTATAAGAAGTGGAGGCTATCCTATAGGAAACTATGTTAAACCTACAGGAAACTCAGAAAATGGACCAAGAAGGTATCACTTAGCAAGAAACAAAAAAGGAAGACCCAGAACTGAGAGAACCTAATCCACAACTCAACATCAACTCTTACTACAGGTTCATTGAAGGTGGTAGGGTCATCCCATAGAATTTTGGCATCCCCTTATTTTTTAACTTGGGAAAGAGAGGGCAAGGACACACATGTGGATGAAAATTGCCAAATCAAAAGGAGTGGAGGATGTACGCCACATGGAGGAGAAATTGCAGGAGACATGCAAAGAACTGAGTAGCATAAGGGACAGAGAGGCAATAATAAAAGCTCAGTTAGAAGCATAGAATGTATGGCTAAGGAGATGATTACAAGAAAGGGAAAGTCAGTTGGCAGCAATGGCAAATTTGTTCTTAGAGGCAATCCAGTGCAGGATGCCAACAAAGTCTTATGCCTTGTATCTCAAGGAATAATGGATACAATTCCAAAATAAGACTTTAGCATATAGATTCATTATTCCCTTCCAAGAATATAGACAATTAATTAATCTCTATGATCAAATCACCTTGGAAGATAGAGCAAAATGCCTGACTTTTACCAAGACAACTTGGCCTTGACGGATTTGAATGTGTGGGACCCATATTCAAAACTAGGAGACTTGCAATTGATGGCCTTAGAGTCATGGATGAATCATGAGGAGGTAAGAGCTACAAAGATGAAAATGGTAACGGAAAGAGAAGAGACAAAACCCCTTATGATCGGAGTTGAACAATCTAATCCAATGGCTGTCATCTACACCCACAACCTAATTGCAAATGATCCTAAACTTGCACCTAGGTACCTTGCCGCACAAGAACAAGTAGTCGCACACTTTGAAGACATGTTAAGATTTCTAGGAGATGACATCATGCAATCTTTCCAAAGGAGATGGAACACCTTGCCTTACAGCCTGAAAATCAGAGAATACCATTCTCCTCAAAGAATGAGAGAGGCACTAAACAACAAAACCCATGTAGAAGCAAGCTCTACAAAGACTCAAAGTCAATTGGATTGGCTTCAGACTTAGTCCACCACTTCTTTTAGGAATGTTGGAAGGAAGGAAAGAAAAAGAAGAAAGAAATCAGTGGGAAGAGATAGAGAGGAAGGTAGGATTTTATTCACAGGAAGAAGAAACTATAGCAGAAGCAAGGGATGTGAGGAGGGCCACTAGAGCAATGAAGGACATGGAGATAGATTAAGTTTATCAAAGGATGAGCAACACTTTCAGTAGGGGGTGATGATGAGCCTCGTCATTGGGTAACTATATGGACCTTAATACACCTCCAAGCTTATTAAAATCAACGCTTCTCATAATTCCTTACATGTTTTAATTATATTTTTCTTAATGAGATGACTAAAAGTAAGATGTTATGTCTAGTGGTCTAATCTGCATTGGTTGCAAGTTTTTGATAGAAATTCATGGCAGTTTTGGCTAATTAAGGGCAGAAACTCAAATGAGACAAGGAGGAGAGATTATAGGAGATAGATCCTCCTCATTAAATACTCACTCATTCGAATATTCCTCAATCAAATCACACTATCTTAGAGATCATGGGCAACTGAGCCAGTGACAGTTAAGAAATAGTTCATCTTGAGTTTGGGAGACAAGCCTTCATAGATTTAAGGAAGTTATTGGAGACTTCAGTTGTACAAATAAGGAGGCCTAGAGCCTCACTAGGATTCATATTTTTTTATGTAAGAGAACTAAGCATTTTCGAGTTAAAGTTTTGTGGAAAAACATTGTTATGTAATTTTCTAATATGATAACGAGAATGAGCATTTCCTTGATCTAGCATTGAGTTGACTCAAAGGGTTGAAGCTCTTGGGTTAGGGCCCAACCCTAGAAGCAAAGGCTCCTCTTATTGTACTTGTATGCTTATTTTATTTTATAGATTAATTATTGAACTGGTTTTAGCATTGTTTCATTGCAAGTAGTGGTAAATTTGATTAGTTTGCTTCCATTTGTGCAAACCTTTAGCAGTGGCTTTAGAGAGGTAAAGGAATACCAAAAAGGCTGATAGCAAGTGGATTTGACCTCACTCCTCCCTTCAGGGACCATGGTTTGCTGAAGAACTCCTCTTCAACCCCAAAAAGACAGAATTCTGATTTCTTATGGAATTTAGGGTTTTCTGCTACTTAGGTAATCATCTTTTCAGTTTTTAAGAATAGGTTTCAATTGTCATTTATGATATCTTCAACTCTGTATTAGATCTCATGGTGTTTCAAAATATTATGAAAGTATTTCCATGCATGAACTAGGAAACTAAATAATGAAATCATGTTTTCTTAAGTTGATTGGAAATATTTCTTGTTTGACATGATTCATGGATAAATGAAAGTGATGTATGTATTGCAAGAGTTTCAATAGTGTAGGAAGATATCATGCTAACAACCCCAGCCTAACCTCATCCATACATGATCACAAAAATCCACTAAGTCCGTCCACCAATTCATTATTCCATAAGAAAAACTTTCGAGGTTTGTTGAGAAAATCCAACCATCTTGCAAACTTTATTTTGAGCTCTCAAGAAGTCCTAGCCACTCCCTTGCCTTATTTTTTCCATCATTCACCTTCCCTAAGCCCTATCCCACCTTCCAAATAATTCCTATTGCTCTCGGCTAGATCCTATAGGAGCATTAGGAAATCCTATATGAAGCATTAGGATATCCTATAGAATGACCTATAGTGGCCTGTTTTGAGGTCGATTTGGGGAGAAAGCATCCAGGAAGATAGGAGAAGACCCCTACTTGCTTCCCAAGCCATATAACCTTTCACCACCATCCCTAACCCACCTACCACATCACCAAGAAGATTTATCATTCACATTGTCACAAAAAAGGAAAAAAAAGAGTTATTGTGTTCTTTCATATGCACAACGGTAGAATGTTTGGTTATTTTACATTGCATGCCTAGGACAGTGAGGATTACACACATGTTAGCTAAGGTTTTTTCTGAAGCAAGACCTCTTAGCAATTAGTTAGATGAGAGGTGTCTTTGAAGCATTGATTTAAGTCTTTCCTTACTACAGTAGACAATATTTCAATTCTCCCAATTAGTGCAAAATTCCCCTTTCCTCATTGGTAATCAAACTTCTTTTGAATCAATAAAAGGTTGGTTTCAGAAACCATAGTGGTCTATTGCCAGCTCAGCAGTGACAAAGAGTGGACCCATCACATTTGCTTGTGTATACAACACAGTCACCTCCAAATTTGTACAAACCTCGGCTTGGTAAAGTAAAGTTGGTAGCCCCAGGAGTTGCAACATTCTTGTTGCAATAATGGTGCTCATTAGTTGTCCTGGGGGTTGATTGGTGTGCAATCATGGAGAATTATGTGCAGTTACTCTATTGGAAAAAGAGGTAGAACATATTGATTTGGGAAATGCTCACTCTCACACGCAAAGATGAATATGCAAAGGGAGTGAGCTTTATGGGGCATGTAGAAGCACTAAAAGGAATCACAAACTGAATTTTACGATAAGCATAAGAGAAATTCCACCAAGGGCAGAGGTGAGAACATCGAGAAGGAAATTCCTAAGAATCATTGTTGATGCAGTGCTAGAGAGATTAAAAACCAACTAATTAATCCTCATAGAGGCTTGATAGGTAAAAGCATTATAGAGAGGAATGATCTGCCTATAAGTTTGAAGAAACCATTAGAAGCTTGTGGATTGATGAACCTATTGGGTTGGGAAGAGTCACTCAGGTTCCTGTGGGGGTTGAAGAACCACCAGGAGTTTCCTGGGGGTTGAGGCTCTGATTCTTAGCTCACTTATGAACCATCGGGAGAGTTTCTTCTTTACCCATCAATAGCTTATCCACTGATAAAACTTCCTTGTTGTGGACTCCCTTCTCCTGAAAGTGAGCTCAATTTCTATGCACTATGGTATCTTGGCATGGATGTGATTATTCCTTAAAAGATTGAATGATAATGTGTGGAGCTAGTGGATGAAGGTAATGTGGCCTTGAGGTTTAGCTGTTGTATTGTATAAAAATTCTTAGAAGCACTCCACCTAAAGCACTGGAATCTGGCTTGAGGTTGAGAGCTACAAGTAGTCGTGGTTGTATTTTGTCTAATGTTGGGTGGAGAGTTGAAGTCTTACTTTTAATTGCTAATATTTTTTCCCATATAAGATAAGTATCAACTATGCTCCTAATGTTTGATTGTCATGTACATGTTCATTATCCTAGCCAAAGGCAATGTTGGTTTAAGGAATGAGATTTACTATGTGTTAATAAGATGTTGAATTTTTTGTATGCATGCCTTAAAAATGGTGTAATTCATGTATGCTTATGTGTTTTAATATCAATGATTTTGAGTCATAAGGGGATGGTGAATCTATTTTTTTATTATTCTAACCCAATGAATGTGTAGGTTAACATGTAATCCCATCGACTCTATTTATTTCTTTATGTATATGGTCAATGTTGCATGGAAAAAAAGGCTTGATTAAGTTTCACTTGGGAAACTGACTTGATTCCATGTGGCTCTAAGAAGTGCACTTATATGCATGTTCTTTGTGTATTTTACCTGGAAAATTAGTGGTCGTGTTTATAATTGTTCCATTGGATATTGAGAGTGATCATGTTGTTTATGTCAATGAAGTGCAGTTGAAATTTCCAAGCACGTTGATTCATGGTCTCCATGGCCATGATGCACAACATAAGAGAAGTGAACGATCTTGGATATTCATCCTCCATCTTGGGACATTTAAGTTTAACTAGGCAGTCGAGCCATGAGGGCATAGAGCCTGGGTTGCTTCTCAAGAAAAATGAAAAAATTTCCCAAGTGTACAAGCCATGCAAAATATGCTTCAATTACATATAAGACCTGCTAAGTCAAGGTACGAGAAGGCTGGTTGAAAATGATGAATCTCAGTGTGTGTTGCACCCGACCAAAGGAGTGTCACTGAGCTATTTAGGTGGGACCCATTTATTGGTGGTCAAGCTAGTCAGGCCTGATAGCCCAGTAAAGCGGAGTCATGTGCAAGATTGGTGGTCAGGGTCCAAAAGGTCAAGCTGAGCAACCAAGTTGGGATCCATTAAAGAAATTTAATTGAGGTAAAAAAATTAGCCTCAAAATAAAAATGTACAACCAAAATCAAATTTATAAGAACCAATAGGATTTAAGATGATAATATCAACCATGGGGGATGATTCACCATTTTTGGAGTAAAAAAGTAAAAATAGAAAAAAATAGAAAATAGAAAAACTACTTTTTCAACTTGTACATTCAACTTATATCCCTATGGTTTTGCTAAAATTTCAAGTTGGGGTACTCGTTGGATGCATAATTTAATTCTTCATCCAAGGAGTACCCATGTTGCATACATTTGATGGGTCTTGCTACACGAAAATGAGAAATACATGAAAAAGGTGGTTAGAATTCTGAATTTGAAAACAGAAAAAACAACCTAGAAAACCACAAAAATACCAAGAAAACCCTTGAAAGCCACCAAGAAAACTATAATTTAGGTTTATTTATTTTTTTCATTTCATTGTATAAATTTTCAATAATTGCAATGGCAAAATGTTTATTATGAATTATTATTATTATTATTTTAAATAGTAAAAACTTTATTTTTCTAATTATTTATGTTTTGAAGTTTTTTCTTAGGAATTTAGTGAAATAAATTTTGAAAAGATTTTGATTTTTTATTATTTAAAATAAATTTTAAATTTCGAACAAATTTGACAAAAATATGCCCAAAAAACTCAAAAACATAAAAGAACCAAACTATAACCAATAAATAAACAAGGTAGGACCTTAAGATGACATGATGAATATGGTTGCTCATTGTGAACCTCTATTTATTAAAGAAGTTTTTTTTTTTAATTTAAATTAATTTATATTTTAAATATTTTTTTAATAACAGTTTTAAAAAATTAATTACTTTATAAAAATATTATCTAAGTTAAAAGTCCAAAAACAGAAGAAAAAAAAAATGTTATTTTTAATTATATATATATATAATTTAACATTAATTATATACATAAATTAAATATATAAATTATATTAAATATTGTTAACATAACTATTAATGTATAACATAACATTACATGATAACATAATTTATAAACACTCAAAACACACACACACACCACACACACACACCACACACATATATATATATATATATATTTATAACATTTAACTAGATAATTATATAACTATTTATAAAAGTTCAAGTTTCAACAATGCATCATTGATACATATATTAAATCCATGATGAAAACTACATTTAAAGTGAATAAAAACATTTTGGCTCTTTTCTAATTTGTACAATATTGTTTCATTATGTAATATGTGTTTTACAAAAACATTGTAAAACTTAGTAATTGTGCTTGCACCTAGTACATGTCATGTGTCAAAGTAAAACATTATAATAACTTATAGTCTTAGGGAGTATTTGGTTGGCATAAAATTTTATTAGTTTTGCGAATAGGTTTATTTCAATTTTTTACATATTTATGCTCTGTGAATAAAATTCATTATTTAGAAATGGGAAAAAGTGTGAAGTTATATTTGATCACTTCTTTCAGTTGTGTTCACATGGAACTCAATAATTTATATGTATTATATATATATTATATGTAATATGTAGAGCCATCTCCTATATGCCCCCCAAACACAAGTCATCGTAGTGTGGGGGGATCTGCTATACATGGTTGGGCTTTTGATATATCACATAGCCTAACTAGAGTGCATGTTCCACTCCTAGATCATGGCTCTGACACCAGTCAAAGTGTCATAGGCAAGTTTTTGTCTCTATTGATGATCATGTTACAAACAATGGACCATCCTCACCTATTACAGGTGCATTTTTAAATCATATTTAAACTTTATGCATGTTTATGTATTGAAATTGTCTTTCATTTTTAAATCACCATAAATTGATGTGTTTTAATTTAATGTATATGTTATTATGCTTAGTTGTCATTATATATATGTTAAATTATGTTTATGATTTACAGACCCTCAACAGGGCGAAGCTGAGGATCACAATTCAACGTTGATCCCTCCATAAGATGATGCTACAACTCATATGACACTAGATGATGTTAGGGCCCATCTTACATGTATCACACAAGAGCTGGGTAAAATCTCTACTAGCTTGCATACTAGGAATAGTTTGTCTTTGATGTTGGAGAGCATCAATAGTTGATCAAGACATACTAGAGGGCCGACCCACATATCCACCTCCTACATTACATACATAGGGTTAGGAGGCTAGAGGTTAGAGGCCCACATACTAGGGAGGAGGTGAGAGACACCATCAAGGACATTGATTTTCATGGGGAGTTGTTCGAAATCTGTTTGGAGCATCATGCTAGACATCAAGGTTCGATTCCACTCATATATTTTAAGAATGTTGATGTGGCCCCTTTTGTTTATGATCGATTCATTGGAGCTTGGGGAAAGTTCCCCCACCATGAACAGGTCCCCATTTACTTTGTAAAGAATATATATGCAGAGTTTGTGCTACATATGAGGTTGGATTACACCAATAACGAATCTAAGTTTTATGGACCCAGCTTAAGACGTAGCTATCATCGTGTCAGAGCTCATAGGGACCCTTGGCATGTATCACTACCTCCGAGATTGTTGACACTATTGTCTTGGACCATGGTATTGACGACCGAGCCAGACCAGTTGTCACAACTCAGTGTTGAGTCCAGGTATATCATTGCAGATAACATGTGGATGACATTGGCCAGTGCACATGTCCCATTGCATGAAGACCACCATCGTTGCCTCATGACCCACCAGTTCCATTATATGATGATTCATATATCGTGATTCTACCCATTGACCAACTTTTGTCAAATGCATGTATCTTTCATGATGCCATCCATGACACTTGGAGGGTGCACGACCTGCGTGACACAAACCAAGTACATATATATGAAATTTTTTACTCTTATCGGAAAATTATACATTATTTATGTTAATTTAGTTAGTATTAGATTGCATTTATATTAATAAGCTCATGATAACATGGAGACACAAGCCAACTACACAGATGATATTTTGAGGTCATTTGAGGGGGAAGTTGATTAGCTAGAACAATCTCCACCATTGCATGTTTCTAGGGATTCTCCTTCACCTCCACATCATAACACTCATGTGGAGGAGAGTCACTATGTACAACCACATGGATCACCAATAGTTGAGGTAAACTCTTTTATTCCTAATAGTTCAACATTTTCCTTTTTTAAGTTACATGCATGCTAATTAATTCATATGCTAATTATAATTTGTCTTTGTCATTGTGTACATAGGTCCATATGTATTGTCGATGCCACAATTATGTGGATGCATGAGTGGGATGTTGGGTATAGAGGTATTGAATATGCGGGTCCATCGATGCAAGTCCCAGTCTTTGAGCCATAGGCAGGGAAGCACCAAACCCAGATTGATTAGAACCCCATCCATCTAACTTGCATTTGGGCTCGACTAGGGTTAGTAGATTCATATATGTAATTAAATGTGGTTCAAAATCATTTATTTATATATTGTTTATTTTGTACAAATAAGAATAAAATTAATCTAAATTTAAACATGTTATATTGTAGCACCACATTATGGACTATTACTTTATGCATCAAAACTCACATAGGAGTTCTGGTGGTACTTAGAGTGGATAATTTGTATATTTTTAGGTCCATTTCATAGGGCACATTCACATGTGATACAAACTTTGTATATTTTTATACATGGATAGTTAATGGATGTACATGAACATTATTTCAGTTTATGAATGCTTATTATTTTATTTTATGGATTTTTATTAATCTTGTTTATGGATGTTCATTAAATTTCAATTTGTGGATTTGTTAATTGTTTTGCTAGTTAAATTTTTTTCTATATAGTATAACTTTTATTAAAAAATATAACAATTTTGATTTCTAGCTTCATAGACTAAGAAAATAATCACAATCATGCTATGATGAAAATCACTTTGATACTTAAAATGAACTAAATTATATCATGGTTAAATTAAAAAGCATAAATTAATCTTTAAAAATTACTCCACTTACAAATGATATCGTGATACATTGTGGTCTATTTTTAATGTTATCTTAATATAGATTTATGGTTTTTATCAAAGATATTTTAATATAGATTTATAATCTTGAAATTAATTTAATCCCTTTGTATATATTATACATTTAAACTTATACATATAATACATTGAAACTCCAATTTTGAAGGTTAATTTGAATATTTATTAATTTCAATATAATTACATATCTATTCATAAAGGGTCAACGACCCTTGTAATGGGGTTATGGTTCACGCATGAATATACATCATATGTAAGGAAGGCCAACAACTCGTTACTTGTTTGGTTTGGGGGTTGGATTCAAAATAACCTCCATGAGTCAACAGTGTTTAATTCGTGTTCCCATAGTACATATCTAACAATAATGTCAAAATTGAGTTGATTGAGACCGTTAGGTATCTATTTTGAAAACTAATATAGCATTGTTGATGGAATTTCAAGGGGACACCTAGTTATAATAATGTGATTAAAATTGGTAATTTAATGTTTATGTGAATGCTCAAAATATATAAGATGGATTTAGGATGATTGTTTAGGGATATCTAAAGATATTTGAGGGTGACTAGCAGTGTGTCGTAGCATTTTCTTAGATAGAAATGGGAGAGGATTTAGTAGTTCCACAATTATCTTCTCAGTGTTAGTAATACTCATTTACAAGCATAACAAAAGGAAAACTTACACATATCATTATGCAAAACATGTGTGAGCTAAGTAAGAATTAACAAGGCCCTAAGTTGTGCTAATAAGTCTTGCATATCATACAGATATTTGAACAATTCAAAATGATGAGTA
>APFE030148828.1:0-16928 GCA_000404065.3 Pinus taeda
CTATTTCCAATATTTATATAAATAGAAATTGGTTTTTATCAAGTTTTAAGGATTAGGTCAATTTATTTAACCACAAATTAGCATTCAATCCATAAATAGTGTAGTGAATTTTATTTTTCCCGATAAATAGTGAATCACATCTACCATGCCATGGCCAGATTTCCAGCTACCATATCCTTAACCTTGAGAAACCATCCACAGTAATTTCTTCAATGAAGTTAGCGCAATGTTGTGTAACAAAGTCATTAGTGTGCAGTTGAACAAGCTCGTCAATCCAATGTCTAGTATCCTCGCCTAGAAAAATCAATTTAGTGCATAATAGCTACGTTAAAGAAATTACAATTTAGTGCATAATAGCTACGTTGAAGAAATTAAGGACTTACGTATAATAGCTACGTTAAACAAATTAAGGACTTACATCATAGCTGAATAAGAACAAACGAAAAACGAATAGAGCTGCCAAGCCAGACACTTTTCCCGTTGGAAAGTTAAAGGGCAAGCGATCCAATATATAGAATCGGCCCCTCGATCTGGTCCATAGCATGCATTTTCAACTCCTCTAATTAGGCCATGGTGAACATGCCTATGCTTTGCGCCAGACCGAGAATTAATCTGGTTGTTTCTTTTAGAAATACAAAAGCCTTCCCGTGCATGGATTACATTTTGCAACAAGATGCATTCAATGAATTATTGTTTTCTGTCTATTACACAATGTGGTTGATATCGTTCGAGAGAAAACAAAATGCCAGAGAAAATATTGTTCTGATTGTATTTAAATTTTGCATACCATATAAGTTTGTTAAAAAGGGAAATGGTACATATTAAATATTGTTCCAATCGTTGTTGTATTTTACATGATATATAAATTTGTTCAGCCTTAACCGAAAAAAAAGGTTAACTAAAAATTGAAATAGTTGGATTTAACACAATATATAGATTTGTTAAGCTTTAATTGATAATGAAGAGCTTTATTAATGCCTTGTGCGAACAGGTGGGCAGACGGGCACACGTAGTGGTTGTGTGTTTTGCATGTTGCTGGATGTCTGGGTGTCTCGCAATGGCGGGCTAAATGCTTGTCCCTGGCCGTTATAGAGCGTCAGTTCATAGATAGAGCCCTGTTGTGGAAAAAATTTCGCCTCTTGACTAGGTAGATATAGTTACGCTTCTCGTTGGATTTATTGACTGGACTAATGAAATTCCAGTCTACGAAGAAGCTGAGCCGAAGACTAGCAATGTATGGTCAAACTGGAAACTAATACTTGGTTAGTCATGTGTCCTATGCTTCTTTTGAACTTGGTCAATTGACTTGGCTTATTATTTCAATCCAAGTTAATATACAAGCTATTTTCGGCAGGTATGTCGTGTGCATATCAAGCCAAGATATTTAGAATATGAACTAAATATTTGATCCATGCTCAACCATGTTTATTTTAGCATTTATAATATTTATCATAGGGTTTATATACCTTTAGTTTTTAATATTTATCTTAGGGTTGATCATAGGATTTTCTCAATATGAAAATCAATCATGGTCAACGATGCTCCAATGTCGCATTGTGATAAAGATTGTCTCAATATGAATATCATCCATGGTCCAACGTTACATTGTGACAAAGTTTGTCTCAACATTAAAATCAATCATGGTCAACCATGGTCCAATGTTGCATTGTGACAAGGATTGTCTTAATATGAAAATCAACCATGGTCAACCATGTTCCAACATCGTATTGTGACAAAGATTGTCTCAATATGAAAATAAACCATGGTAAATCATGGCCAACCATGGTCAATAACCATAGTCACATTGTGACAAAGGTTGTCTCTTGGTCCAACGTCACATTGTGACAACCATGATCATCCATGGTCCAACGTCGCATTGTGATAAAGATTGTCTCACTAGGAAAATCAACCATGATTAACCGTTTTCCAATGTTGCATTGTGACAAAGGTAATCTCAATATGAAAACCAAACATGGTCAACCATAGTCCAACTTTGCATTGTGATAAAGCTTGTGTCGATATTAAAATCAACCGTAGTCAACTACAATCAACCATGTTTATTTTAGGATTCATAATATTTATCTTAAGGTTTATATACCTTGCGTTTATAATATTTATCCCTTGGGTTAATATCATTCCCTTGGGTTTACAATCCCTTGGATTCTTAGTATTAATCCCTTGGGTTTTTAATATTTATCTTAGGGTTTATATACCTTGGGTTTATAATATTAATTCCCTGGGTTTAATATTATTCCCTTGGGTTTATAATATCAATCCCTTCGATTTATCAATCTAAGGGTTCATATTCCTATGTTGTAATTTGTCAACTTGCGAGAAATATTGTCATAATATGAAAATCCACCATGGTCAACCATTGTCAACAATGGTCGATCATTGTCAACCATGGTCAACCATTGCCAACAATGGTTTAGCATTGTCAACCATGGTCCAAAGTCACATTGAGACAAAGATTGTCTCAATATGAAAATCAACCATGAACAACCATGGTTAACCATGGTTATTCATGATCGATCATTGTCAACCATGGTACAATGTCGTATTGTGACAAATATTGTCTCAATACAAAAACCTTTCAACCATGGTGTACCATGGGTCCACATCGTATTGTGACAAATATTGTCTCAATATGTAAATCAATCATGTTCAACCATGTTTATTCTAACGTTTATAATATTTATCATAGGGTTTATATTCCTTGGTTTATAATATTTATGTGAGGGTTTATCATAGGATTTTCTCAGTATGAAAATCAATCATGGTCAAACATGGTTAACCATGGTCCAATGTCACATTGTGACAAATATTGTCTCAATATGAAAATAAACCATAGTCAACCATCTTCCAACATTGCATTGTGACAAAGTTTGTCTCAACATTAAAATCAATCCTGGTCAACCATGGTCCAATGTCACATTATGAGAAGGATTGACTCAATATGAAAATCAACCATTGTCAACCATATTCCAACTTTGCATTGTGACAAATATTGTCTCAATATGAAAATCAACCATGGTCACATTGTGACAAAGATTGTTTCTTGTTCCAATGTCACAATGTGACAACCATGGTCATCGAGGATCCAACGTCACATTGTGGCAAAGCTTGTCTCAATAGGAAAATCAACCATGGTCAACCATTGTCCAATGGAGCATTTTGATAAAGGTTGTCTGAATATGAAAATCAAGCATGGTCAACAATAGTCCAAAAATTCACATTGTGACAAAGATTTTGTCAATATGAATATCAACCGTGGTTAACCATATTTATTTTAGTTTTTATAATATTTATCTTAAGGTTTATATACCTTGGGTTTAATATTATTCCATTGGGTTTTTAGTATTTATCCCTTGGGTTTATAATATAAATCCCTTGAGTTTATTAATCTAAGTTAATCTAAGTGTTCATATTCCTAGGGAATAATATTATTCATAATATTTATAATAGTAATCATGGTCATCCATAGTCCGATGTCACATTGTGACAAGGATTGTCTCAATATGAAAATCAACCATGGTCAACCATGTTCCAATGTCGCGTTATGTCAATATATGAAAATAAACCTCACTAAACCATGGTCAACCATCATCAAAAATCATGGTCATATTGTGACAAAGATTGTCTCTTATTCCAACATCACATTGTGACAACCATGGTCACCCGATCTAAAGTCGCATTGTAACAAAGATTGTCTCAACAGGAAAATCAACCATGATCAACCATTGTCCAACACCATATTGTAAGGTTATCTCATTATGAAAATCAAATATGTTCAGCCATGTTCCAACTTTGCATTGTGACAAAGATTGTGTCGATATGAAAATCAACCATGGTGAACCATGCTTATTTTAGGGCTTATAACATTTATATTAGGGTTTATAATATTTATCCCTTGGGTTTAATATTATTCCCTTGTGTTTATAATCATTTGGGTTTTTAGTATTAATCCCTTGGTTTTACAATATTTATTTCCTTGGGTTTAGTATTATTCCCTTGGGTTTATAATACCTTGGGGTTTTAGAATTAATACCTTGGGTTTATAATATGAACCCCCTAGGTTTATTAATCTAAGGGTTCATATTCCTAAGGTATAATATTATTCATAAGGTTTATGATAT
The DNA here is from genome assembly GCA_000404065.3 of Pinus taeda. Classification (NCBI taxonomy): domain Eukaryota; kingdom Viridiplantae; phylum Streptophyta; class Pinopsida; order Pinales; family Pinaceae; genus Pinus; species Pinus taeda. Next base: position 4,137 of record APFE030148828.1, read on the forward strand.
TAATCGTAGGGTTTAATATAAAACCCTTGGGTTTATAATCATGGTAAACCATGCACAACCATGGTCCAATGTCACATTGTGATAAGAGGGTTTAGAATATTAATCCTTTGGGTTTATCCCTTGGGTTTATATTATTAATCCTTTGGGTTTATTATTCCCTTGAGTTTATAGTATTAATCCCTTGGGTTTATTATTCCCTTGGACTTATAATATTAATCTGTTGGGTTTATTAATCTAAGGGTTCATTTTCCTAGGGTGTAATATTATTCATAGGGTTTATAATATATATCTTTAGGTTTATAATCATGGTCAACCATGGTCTAATGTCACATTATGACAACGATATTCTCAATATGAAAATCAACCATGGTCCAATGTTGCTTTGTGACAAAGATTGTCTCAAAATGAAAATAAACCATGATCAACCATAATCAACCATGTTTATTTTAGGGTTTATATACCTTGCATTTAGGGTTCAATGATGGCAAGACATGGTTAAACATGTTTATTTTAGGGTTTATAATGTTTATCTTATAGTTTATATACCTTGGGTTTATAGTATGTATCCATTCATTTTATTACTATTCCCTTGGGTTTATAATCGCTTGGGTTTTTAGTATTAATCCATTGGGTTTATTATTCCCTTTGGTTTCTAATATTAATCTTTGGGTTTATAAAGATGGTCAACCATGGTCCAATCTCACATTGGGAGAAAGATTTTCTTAATATGAAAATCAACCATGGTCTAACACAACATTGTTACAAATATTGTATCCAAATAAAAATCAATCATGGTCAGCCATGGTCAACCATGGTCCAACATTGCATTGTGACAAAGATTGTCTTAATATGAAAATAAACCATGGTCCTACGTCACATTGTTACAAAGATTGTCTTAATATGAAAATCGACCATGGTCCTACGTCACATTGTTACAAAGATTGTCTCCATATGAAAATCAATCATGGTCAACCATGGTCCAATGTTGTATTGTGACAATGATTGTCTTAATATGAAAATCAAACATGGTCAAATATGATTGTTTTAGGGTTTTTAATATTTATCTTAGGGTTTATATACCTTGAGTTTATAATATTGATCCATTGGGTTTAATATTATTTCCTTGGGTTCATGATCTCTTTGGTATTTAGCATAAATCCCTTGGGTTTATAATATCAATCCCTTGGGTTTATTAATCTAAGGGTTCATATTCATAGAGTTTAATGTTATTCATAGGGTTTAGAATAATAGTCTTTGAGTTAAATATAAATCCCTCGAATTTAATTAATTAATAATAATTAATATAAACTATAAAAAAATCATTATTTATATTAAAAAATAGTTTAATTATTTATATTTATAGTAATTAGTTATTATTATTATAATTTATTAATTAATAATGTTATTAAATTTAATTGATGATGATGATGATGAACATCCACTAAGACCAATGCAGTCTATCAGACCTTAAGAAGAATAAGAATCTAATTGTAATTATTTAGAATCTTATTTTTGTGCTAAAAAATAAGGGAAATAAGCACACAAAGGTCACTATAGTTGGGCTGACTTAACAAGTCAAGAAGATTGGAAGTGTGACAAATGTTAGGGAAATGAGAGCGGATGTAAGTAAGGGTCGTACAATCTAAAATAAAGTGATTTTCATCCTCCAATCTCTTAGTATTTCAAAGCTGACAAATCCTATCGTCCTAGGGAGTCTTGGGAGTAGACCACTGCTCGATTTCACTTTGAATATCATGAAAATTCGTTCTAATCTCAGCGATGTTCATATTTTTCTTCAAGCTGGTCAAAACAAAAAGATAATTCTAGTCTTCAAGGGTTAGGTTGATCACCTCCTTATAATATCTTAGCTTCCTTTTACCCTCTAGCTCCTCCTCATCCCATAGCTTATCCTTAAATTTGGAGGTGATAGTATCTTTGACACTATCCTTGTTTCCTTCGATGATCTCCTCATCTATCCCCCAAACTTTGAGTCAAGAATGAGAATCCTTGTGCCGCCCATGCTTGAGGTGAAGGTAGGGGTTTTGACTAAAGTTAGAAGAAATTTTAGGAAGCCTCTTAGATTCCATGTTGTAAAGCTTCTTCTTATACATTAGATAGTTAAACATAGCCCTATTTTTAATAGGGGAGAGGCTAGCGTCGATCAGGAGCATAGGATAGGGGGTATTTCCCTTGATCTTGAGATTGTAGGTTATGAATTTCTTTTGAATCATCTTAATCTTTCTCCACGAATCTCTTGATATACTGCAACCTAGACTTCACAATCATATATGACATGGATGAAAAGGGTCTCAAAGAGGAACTTTTTTTAACTCCAAATACAAAGATTGACAACCTTACAATTGTTTTCAAGCTCATAATAAGATTTCCAACCTCCAATAATCATTTTCTCAATGTTGTAATTCCAGTTGAGCTGATAAGGAATGTCAATACCTAAATATTTATAAGAAGATGCCCGATCCAAGCAATTGTTATCATAGACGAAACCATGGGTGATTTTTTTGGATTTAATTATCATGATTTTAGTCTTATCTGTATTAATAGTCATACCCATCTTGGAGCAATAGTCAAGAAGAGTTTTAAGCTATTTGTCTAAGTCCACATCGCTTCTAGCAAGAAGAATGATATCATCGGTGTAGAGGAGAATAGTAATGATAATACCAGCAAGCTTGGTCCCCTTGCACCCTGCAATTTCCAAACACTCCTCTTGCTTATCAATGAAAATACCAAAAAGGGTGGGAGAAAGGGGATACCCTTTCTTATCCTCGATATTGCATTTAATATCCTTGACCATCCATTGTTGGTCTTAAGCTTGGCAACAACTGTCTCGTAGAGGCCAATCACAACAATCTTCAACTTAGGAGGAATCATTATCTCATCAAGTATTTTCCAAAGCATATCCTGAGGAACAATGTCAAAGGCTTTTCTAAAGTCCACAAAGCAACAAAATAGATCAAATTTACTATTGTGACACTCCTCAACAATGATCACGAGGGTGACAAGATGGTCAATAGTTGAGTGGTATCTCCTAAAACCAACTTTCCCTTTAGCTCTTTTACCATGGATTTCAAGCTAGTGGCTAATATTCTTATCCAAAATGAGAGCGTAAAGCTTGGCTAAGATGTGGCTAATCATAATGGTCCTGTAGTTAGAGGGAACAAGTTTGTCCTCATTTTAAAGAGAGGCACAATAAGGCTTTGCGTCCAAGGCTTTATTGCAGCCTTCACGTTGCCCGATGCAAAAATATTGAGGCAATCTCATCTTATCTAAAGTACGTTGTGGTAGGCTGTGGAGGCAAAGTTTGCAATATCATCTTATCCTAAGTTCTTTCTTGGGCATGTTCCACGTTAAGCCAGCACCTAATTTATACATTTGTTCATAGAGATATTTGGATGTTGACCACCTGTCAGCGTATGGAACCTTGTCAAAGCTTATATCACAAGCAAAGAACCCTGCGAGGAGCCTTTCAGCTCTGTGTACTCGTTCCTAACTCTGGTGAGTTCTTTTGATCTACACCGAAGCCATCAACATGACATCGAGTGAGAGACCACCTTTTGGTTACATAGATTCAAACCCAGAAGATGTGACAGGGAAGCTACGCACCGTGGGATCCCACCTGATAGATGCAGGTGCCCAGATGCTTCAGAGCTTCACCCCTGTGAAGCAGTTTCAACAGGTATTTGATTTCTTCATCTTTCTTCTTTTAATTTCCTGAAGTGTTATCAGAGAATTTGGTTATGCTTCTTCAAAATTGTTTTCATTATAAAAATGATTACAAGTAATCAGTAACAAAAAAATAAATTTCCCTAATCAAATTTCTAGAATGCTAACCTGCTACAGTGTTGCTGGAAATTAATGATAAATCACCTCTGTGGAAGCCACGTACAGAAGACTCGTACTGATATTCTCATGGTCATTCAACAGGCTCTCCATGAGCTGAAGGTGAGTGGCGTCAATGCATTTTGTATAATTTTCAACTGTTGCATCCCAATTTTTTTCTCTGAGTCATTATCGGAATTCAAAGTGCCTCCATCCATGGAGTTATCATAACAAACCCATTAAATAACGTCATTTCTAACATAAGCTAATGTACATGTGTGAAATATACAACCTACTTTAATGTAAATGCTTATGCTCTTTATAATATGAAATATTATCCATACCGATATCTCTATGGAAATATTCAATGATTTCTGTATATATCTAGGATCTACATCTTGATGGAAATGTACGAGCCAAACTACTTCAGTCTACGCCGAATAGTAACTATTGTGGTGAAGCACACTTCAGAATCGGAATTATCTGGTAAAATACCTTTATGTTTTCATGCTTTTCTTTTTCCTTTACACACAAGTTTAGCTAAGGGATTTACAGAATTACCTCGCGTAACCGTCATTACTAACCCCATTTTCAACCATCATTAATAAAATAAGTTTCACATTGGCAGAACCCTTTAAAAAGAGCTTAAAGGAACTTATTCTGTCACTAAACTTTTAATGTTGATCTATTTAGTTTATATTATAGCGTTTGTGGGCTAAAAAGCCATTGCCCATGTCGACCACCAATTCTTTGCTATGTAGTTCCAATCAGTATGAACATTTTTACAGGCTAAAAAGCCATGTCGACAACCAATTCTTTGTTATGCAGTTCCAGTAAGTGTAAACATTTTTACGATCGCATGTGTGCACTAAAGTATGTTTTTTCAAATAAGAGATTGTGTCTGCCAGGGAAAGTGCTGGGCAGATGACATGGGTGTCTTTTCGGGGAGAGTTAGATTTTTTTTTGAGTATACCCTGTTATAATTTAGGATAGATAAATAATTTTTCCATGAGGTGTTTTTAGTGAGATTTTTTTTAGAAGTTTTTCTAATTTTTACATAATGCTAAATTTATATACAATAAAAAAATGTTTAAATAATACAAATCAAAATTCAACATTTAATTCAACTTACAATATTTATTAGATTTTATATAATTATAATTCAGAGTATTCTGCTTATGCTTTAAAATTGGTTGTTCATATTATTAAATTGGTAAACAAAGTGATAATGGAGATTTTATAGCGATATCATTGTAGAAAGTTTTTAATATTATATTTAATTTGTTCATATGTTTTATCTAATAAATAATGTTTTAAAACTATTTTAAAAGGTTTTTAATATTATATTTGATCTTAATGTTCATTAGATTATTTAATAAATATTTGTTTTTAAAATTACCATAAATTTGAAATGGTGGTAAATACCTTGTTTTAATATTTATAGTAAATTTATTAATGTAAATCGGATTTTAAAACAACAAAATACAAAAGTGATGGAATCTGATGCGATGGAAACATAGTTTTCTTCCCATACCCGTATTCAGAATCATTTGAAGAGCCAGTGAGAATAGCAGAGGAACCATATAGACGTCACGCTAAAGTAAAGGATTTTAATTAAAAAAATTACAACTGGCCGAATACAAAGCATTGATGCAGAAGATCGTAGAATACCACATTTCCAAATAAGAAACGCTACAATTTTTTCCTTTTGCAACAATGCTCTCAGCTGAATGTTGTTGTTTTATTCACACTTTTAGTTAGAACCCTAATTAAATTGCTATTTACAGTTCATACCTTCTGCTGTTTAATATTTATACTTTACGTTTTGAAAGACTATGGTTATTTATAATTCATAGAGCTAAATGATATTTTTATACAGATGCTGCAGATTTTATACAAGGAACACCTGGTGTTGTTTCTCAAGCCAGGTGTTCTTTTCTGTGACTAAAATAAAATATACTGCTAATAAGATACGTGTTGCTTCAACCACCATACCAAATCTATTTTAACCTTTCAACTAAAATAAAATGAAGTATTCATAAGATACATGTTGCAACCCCAATACTATTTTCTTGCTACCAGGAATCCAAACAAATAGAGAATAAAAGGCTGAGATGAACACCATACCTGAGATTGAAATAGGTCATAGGATGCCCTGCTCCTTGCTCGCTTGATGGCTGACAGAAGCAAATAACAAATTCAATTTCGTTTATATTTTAACCCTGAATTAAACCAAGCATTTGCCACTAATGAAATCAATAGGACAAGTGGATATAGAAACCTTCTCTCCACAAAGGGCTTCTCCAACAACTCGCATCTGATCCTACCGAGTGGTGAACTTGGAGAATTTCCTAATCAGGTAAACCCCTCCACCCACGCATAATGCGTTGAGCACTGCATTTATAACCCTGCTTCCGCTTCCACTTCCACTTCCAGCTTTGTTATTATTATCCGTATAAGCAGGCGCTCCACTGCAGCTACTCGTTTCCTCCTCCCGCAAACAAGTTACATCAACCATCCTGTACTGCGTTGCCTTCAGAGAGATTGATTCAATCATTTGTTTGCCACAGTGGATTGTGTCGCATGCTAGAGGATTTAGTGCCCAACATTGCTAGCGTGTTTGGAAGAGGACCCCACCCGCAGGTTCTTGTATTTAGTAATTTAAATTAACATCCAGAAACTTGAGAACCCAACCAGGTTTGAACCTGTGAACTCGCAGAGCCAAAGCCAAAGCTGACATGGAAGAGGGCCCAACCCAGTTTGAACCAGTGACCTCTTGATTTGCAGTCAAGTGTCAATCGACTGGGCCAACACGCTGAGATAAGAAGGATGGTCAAATGTCATTTACAAAAGAAGAAAAGGGGACACGTGGCTTGCATGCAAGTCTGGGAGTCCACAACTCGCTAGCCGCTCGACTAACAGGAGATGTCACACACATCTGTTAAGAAATTAGGAAGAGTTTATGAGGTTACGAAATAGGAATGATGTGACAGGTGGTTTGCATGCACTCCCCAAATGCTTGCCCCACTTCCTTTCCTACGCTTTGTGTCTTTATATTTGTAATAAATGACATATATAATGGAGGTTCATATAAAAAACTATTCTTAATATAAAAGTTAGTAATTTTATTTCTTTCTGATTTTTACATCATATCTGATTCCTGAAATAAATAATTATAAAAACCAAACATACCATTTTTTATGATCTCAGTTAGTTAATAATTGATTATTTTCCTAAACAAGCTTAAATTTTATCATATATTAGGTCGTATTGAAAATATAATAGTTTTTTTTATTGTAAATAAAATATTTAGGTCATATTGAATATATAATAGTTTTTGTTTTAATTCAAATGAAAATTTATAATAAATAGAATGTCATATTTTTATTCTTCTGAAAATAACTGCTTTCAATCCATTATTATAAAAAAATTACATATCTAAATACAAAGAAATTATTATAAAAAAAAATTACATATATAAATACCAAGAAATTTAACCGTTTCTACAATATTCAAAACCTAAAATCGAGTGTATTAAAAAATAATCACTCTTATCAAATTTACATTAACATAAATTTAAAATTCCAACCTTCTTGGAGTGATAACTTTTGCATTATGTTTCCTGTTACTGTCGTCATCCCATCTTGGATGAAACGAAAAGTCCTGCATGATATCATTCAACTATTCACTGATTAGGTTTGTCTATTTGATACTTGGTGTAACTATCGTTAAAGAAGCAAAACAATCCACAACGCCTGTAAAATATTATCCAAGACTTTTTCAAGCACCATTATGATAGTATGATCGTCCTCCTCAGCACCCACATGAATTGATGTCAGCTAGCTTCTTTGCCGAAAACAGGAGAAATGTTACACAAAACAAAAAAGGGCTTCATTCATTTGTGCTTGAGGGAGGCCATTCACTTACGGCAAGGACTACCGGCTACATGTAACACTTACTCTATATGAATTTTTTCCCGAACTCTCTTTCTATGGTTGAAATAGATATAATAAAGCATTATTCTATATGACTTTTGTTTCATAACTCAAAAAAACTACTTTAAAAACACAACTTGCAATGGTGACTATAACCTTACTATCACCGTAGACAATAATCATAAATCCCCTATATCATGTAATTCAAAAGACCAAGAATTCATCCATGATTTGAGATATAATGGCTTGTAATTCAGAAAATCAAGAATTTATTCATAACTTGATATATAAAAGAATTTTCTATAGTTAATTATGAATGGATATCTCATTTTTTTAACCTTTTAACTTTCTAACATTATTAGAATTCTAAATTATATATTCATGTTTTTATCTTGATTGACATGCATACCTTATACACCATAATATTGATTAATTTTCTCAAATTTATTTTAATGTGTTCCTTACCAGTCAATTTTATAAAGATTGACTTTAAGTTTTTTTACACTTTAAGATGTTGGTTTTTATCTTAATTGATATGCATTGAATTATATCTTATACACAATAATATTGATTAATTTTATGAAATTTATTTTAATGTGTTCTTTACAAGTCATTTTATAAAAATTGATTTTAAGTCGTTTACACTTTAACATGTTGGTTTTTATCTTAATTGGTATGCAGTGAATTATATCTTATACATAATAATGATTAATTTTGTAAAATTTGTTTTTATTTTTTTATGGTTTTATTTTATTGCTTTTTATTTCAATTAAAATGCGTTGAATTATATAGTATTAATGAATAAAATATAAATGATAAAAATATTATAATATTGTGTTTAACATTTTGATTCAGTTAAAAAAGTAAAAGTAAATAATTATTAAATTAATAATTTAAATTAATTTACATTAATCAAATTTCTTTATATTTATTTATTTTAATGGGTTAATTTAAATAATAAAATCTATATGGTACAACTTTATATAACTTAAAATTAACTATAATAAATAAATACTATTAATGAAAAATCGAATCGTCGCCAACTTTTGGAACTGCAACGTTGCCCATATAGTGTTAAAACGATCCACAAACCTCAAATCTTTCATTCCCCAGTTCTTTGTGGAGTCCCAACTCGTCAAAATGTTATGACAAACCGGGAGGAGGACTGCTCAGGTTCTACCGACGATGGGTGGTGGAATAGGTTGCCTCAGGATTTGCAAGAGGAAGCTTTGGCTTGGCTGCCTGCAGAACGCCTTACTGTATATCAGAAGGTGTGCATGGAATGGAATGGCCTCTTTTCGTCCAGCAAATTGCTGAGTGGGCTTTGGGTTAATGCTCCGATTAACAGGAATCCATGGCTACTTCTGTGGCACCGGGGCCCCTCACAGCGATGTTACGCTTATTCCTTCTACACGCAGACTTGGGAGGTCCCTTTCTCCCTTCCTTTCCTAACTGGTGACGTGCATCTTGGAGGATCTGCTGGAGGGAGAATACTGTTATTCTGGCCTGGAGTATTACGTGCTTCCATCATCGTAGATGATCCTTTGGCGGAAAGGTTCCTCACACTTCCCCGTCCACTATCCATTGTAACAATCCGTAAGTGCGCCATCTCCGAAGGCCAGCCTACTAACAATATCGATGGAGCAGGTGTCTACAATGTGGTCATAATCGGGTCTGCCCCTGACACAAACGTAGCCAGCGTTGAAATATATGATTCCTCTACAAAATTGTGGAGGATCGTGGGAAATTTTGAGAACGTGCCTATAATAGATCAATTGATTTTCTGCGACGGTTATTTTTACACTCTGGTTGTACAATACGAAAATGGGGGGATACCCATGACACTGGTTTTCAGCATGCAGCAAGAGCCACGGGTGTGGAAGGTAACAATGCCAACGTGGATAGCGCGTCTTGTTGAGCATGTGTACTATTTGATCAGATGTGGTCCTCAGCTTTTGATGGTCACCGTCAACCTTGAGACAAAATTGTTTATTATTTGGAAACTCCATAAAAACGCCTCAAATTCTTCATTTTGGTGGGAGGAGATTGCACGGATGCCTGCGTCTCTTGCGTCTCTTGCTGAGGGAATGGCAAGTTCTGTTGACAACCCGAAATTGGAAATAATAGGAGTGGGGGATCGGATTTGCTTCATGTCAATCATTGACACTGGTGTGAAGATTTTGGTTTACAATTTATCAGAAAAATCATGGGATTGGCTTCCCACCTTTCCATTGCACCACGATGCCTATATCCCTCTCCGCGTCGCTTACGCTGATTTTCATCCAACGGCAGCTTCTGAAAGATTATAATTAAAAATATATTGCAATAATTTGATGCTAAAATTAGTTTACTGGTTATAATTTAGAAATTGTTGAATTCAGAATATATATATGTTGGGTATTTTTGCAATGGGAAAATACCAAAACCACAAAAATAAAACACAGAGGCAATGTTCTGTTTCCTTTGCTCCAGGATCTTTTTGCACAGAGGAGCCTTAAAAAAAAATTACAGAGCATAGTATTGCACCACCATAAAATGATTTCTATTCATTAAACAAAAACACTTACATATTCATCCTCTTTTACTCAGATTGATTCACTAAAACATTTTAACAAAAATTACTCTGCCTCCTATGAAATTTTACACCACTCTGTGTAAATATTTCATTTACATTCACTGCTGTGTGAAAACAAAAATTACAGGGATTTACACATTTACCTTTTCACCTGTGTGAAACAATTCATGGATTTGAAACAAACTACCCTTGGTTTTCTTCATTTACTTCTCCTCCTTCTCCTGCACTGTTGTTCATCCTCTTTTCATCTTACATTACAAACAAAACATTTTTACGCTGCTGCGTTTCATACATATTCAAAAATGAACTCTGTTACATTTTCATTTTACCAGCTATGTGGTTTTTTTTTTACTTCTCACTGTTGCGAACAGAGGTTCACATCCCCGTGTACAATACATTACATCTAAAAAGGAGTCAACGTTTTTTTAAAACATATGCCACAAAAAAAAATAATAAAAAAACTTACATTATGTTTTGACCCATACTTCGTATTAACGCGCCGTAAGGAAAACTTTAAACCTTTACCAAAACATGTCATAACATTATTATAAGGTATGGTCCAGGTTCACGGTGTATTTAATTTTAATCAGGCCCGTGTGTACTTTGGACAATTTAAACCCCGGAGAACCTTCCCTTCAATCGGACGGCGGAGAGCAAGCAGTTTAATCGGATTCATATCGGGGGACCCCTTCTGACCGAACTTTACTCACGCAATATTTTAATGTTGACCGTATGTAGCTTGGAGTGATCAATGGTGGAGGATGCACGAGCAGATCTGACGAAGGAAATCAATATCGGAAGGCCTGTTTTGACTGAGCTTTATCGTCCGAAAAGCGCTTGAGGATGATGTCACAACAATCCACGTGCCTCCTCCAAAACACGTCGGAGCCCCTTTGTACAGAAACCTCCTTTGACAAAAAGCGGTGCGATAACCTTTCAGGCTGTTTGTGGTTTTCTGCTAAGTGGTTTCAGGGGTTGGACGGTCATCGTTGAATGCTGGCCCGCGCGTAGGGAAATTATACTTTCAACACTCCCCTTTAATTTCACCTGCTGGGCATTCGGTCATACCCAGACACTTCCTCAAAAATTCAAAGCTTTTCTGATCCAATGGCTTTGTCAAGATGTATGCAACCTGTTCTTGTGTCCTGCAATGTTCTAGGACATTTTCTCCATTGTTCACCAATTCTCTGATGTAGTGAAACCTTGTATCAATGTGTTTCGTTCTCTTATGAAACACTGAATTCTTTGACAATGCAATAGCTGAGCTATTGTCGCAAAAGATCATTCTCGCTTTTGCCTGCTCTTGGCCTAAGCTCCTCAACATCCTTCTCATCCAAACTGCTTGACATGCTGCTGCTGTAGCTGCCACATATTCAGCCTCTGTTGTAGACAATGCTATAGTGGACTGCTTCTTAGAAGCCCATGAAATGGCTCCTGAACCCATATGGAAAACATAACTGGAAGTTCTCTTTCGATCATCAACACTTCCAGCCCAATCACTATCTGTGTATCCAACCAAATTTGAATGTTATGAGACATTATATAAAATTCCAAACATTTTGGTACCTTTGACATACCTCAAAATTCTTTTTGTTGCTTGCCAATGTGCCTTCTTTGGCCTCTACATGAATCTGGAAATTAAACTAACAACATACATAATATCAGGCCTAGTTGTTGTTAAATACATAAGGCTGCCTACAATACTCTTGTACAAACTAGGATCAAAATCCTTGCTGCTGTCCTCTCTGCTGAGTTTTAATCCCATCACTGTGGGAGTGATCGTTGCCTTACATTCTTCCATGCTAAATCTGCTCAATACTTGATTTACATATCTTTCCTGTGAGATAAAAATTCCTTTTTCATTTTGATCTACTTCTATGCCTAAGAAGTATCTCAAGAAACCCATGTCAGTCATTTCAAATTCCTCTTGCATGACTGATTTAAAATTCTTAATGAGCTGATCATCATTACCTGTAAAAAAACATCATCAACATACAAGACAACAATTAAAATTTTACCATCTTTTCCTTTGATGTAGACGGTGGGTTCTCCTTCACATTTGTCGAATTCATTATCCAATAGATATGAATCTATTCTGCTGTACCATGCTCTTGGCGCTTGCTTCAGCCCATAAAGAGCTTTCTTCAATTTGCACACTTTATGCTCTTCACCTTTCTTCTCATAGCCTAGAGGCTGTTCAACATAAACCTCTTCCTTTAACACTCCATTTAGGAATGCTGACTTCACGTCCATTTGGTAGACTTTCCATTTGTTTTGTGCTGCTATGGACAGCACTGCTCTCACGTTTTCCATTCTTGCAACCGATGCAAAAGTCTCCTCATAATCTCTCCCATACTACTGCTTGTACCCTTTGACAACCAGCCTTGCCTTGTGCCTTTCTATCTTGCCTTCAGCATTGCTCTTGGTCTTGTAGACCCATTTCAC
>APFE030148828.1:35599-63124 GCA_000404065.3 Pinus taeda
TACTTTGTAAAAAGCTTTAAACCCGCTTTGATATTGAGGGAATGGAGGGAATGAAACACACTTTGATAAGATGGAATTATTTAAAGAAAGGCTGGGAGGGAATGAAAAGATTTACAAAAAAGCATGGAGAAAACGACGAAAAACACTTCATATTGTATAGATTTTTGATCATTAAAGGGGCATTTCACATTCTTTTCATTATTAAATAGTTTTTTCCCTGACGTACTGCACATTCCTTTCAATATTAAATACCTTTTCTTATCATTAAATAGATTTTATATAGATCCAAAATACTCGTCTAATATTCATGGCATAAATTTCCTAAAATATATTAACGGATGGTATCTAATTGTTTTTTTTAAATGTTGGGAACTAATAACGAAGTGGTCAAGGTTGATGCTCAGTTAACTGAAGGTTATTCCTGATGGTTACATGAAATATGTGCGGGAGATCCTATGAGCGGTAGATCTCCCTCAATAGAGCAACGTAATAATCATCATTTCCATGAAGAAAAATACTCACAATCTAAAGCAATAGATATATTCATTCCAAAGGACCTTAATGTATTATAGACACTGGACAGTGAAACATGGCCATGGATAAAAGAGAAATTGAGTAAAAAGTATTGTTTCATATATACAACTATATATATTATACCATATTCTGATTTGAACAGTTGAGTGCACATCAATTCGTATAATATCGATGACAATACAATGTAGCCATAGTATGGATGTTTCATGATCACCAATACAATGGCTTCTAAGAAAGGCTACCTCTGATCAGCTCCTCCCATCCTAATATTAACATGCGCTTCAATGGCTTCGCCAGCTTATGCCATTCAGTGTTTGAAAGAGCGTAAGAGGTTTCTCCCTTTCGGGTTGAACCACAACAAATTTCAGAGGAAGGGTTTTCTGAAAAATTTCATGAGAACGTCGATGTGAAGCCATCGAAGCTTGCATATGTATTCGGACTAAGCTTAACCTTTGAACAATGATGCTGCTCAAGGCTCGAGTTTTTACTAAACCGTTCATTCTGCTCGAGGACCTCATTCCCAGGAGTCCATTCCAAGACTGATTCATAAGTACTTGCAAGAGCAGCTCTAACCTTAGAATCACTATTCGCAAGGAATGGCTTGAAGCCTGAAATCTGGGCAGCCTCACCTAAAGAAGCTGCAAGTGAGAATAGAACAACCATAGGACAACTCTTTATCATGTTATGATCACAAGAAACCAAAAGGAGAGAACGTACTGTATTATGCAGAGGAAAAATATGACACTATGAAGACAAAAGTCTTATAAATGACGAGAAGAAAATATAATACAGTAAGCGAAGATTAATCTACATATTTTAGAATAATTATATATAGTTATGTAAATGTAATTTGAATTTGAATAAACAGGTTATCATTAAACTTTCCCAAACATTTGAATTACACTCCCTTTAGGACTTTACGCCGAGATACTCAAACAACACTACAATGCGATAGACGAGAATTTGAAAAGCTAAATGCTTATTCTACACCATTCTATTGATTTGTTATTTGTATAACGTCCAAGTACAGAGAAATGGATTCCGGTTAAAAAGTGTGATATCATAATGGATTTCTACTTCTTTCTTTTCTTTTTATTAGAAATCTATGTTCAATCATTTACCCCTTGTTATATTCCAAGCATAGATGTGAGATATCATAAAACACTTCAATCAAAATTTAATTAGGGCTTACAGAGGCTATCCACCTCAACCTATCAAACAATGATTGTACTTCAGGGTTAGACATCACCAAAATCATAATAAGAGCAGTCTCGATTCCAACCTTTCACACTCCAAAGCATTTGTTTCAACCCATTCCAAGACTAGTAACTCAACCCACAGCTTTTGTTGGGCTATAGAGTGTTTGTCAAACCAAGGTTCTAGGACTACTAACTCAACCCACAACTGTTGTCGGGGCTCCAGAGCATTTGTCTAACTAAGAATATAGGACTAGTAACTCAACCCACCAAAGGCTCTAGAGTATCTTTCCAACCAAGGCTACGAGACTAGTAACTCACCCCAAGTTGTTGCACGGCTTCCAAAGCATTTTTCCAACCAAGGCTCTAGGACTAATAACTCAACCCAAGCCATTTCAAGGCTCTAGATCGTTTGTCCAACTAAGGCTCCAGGACTAAATACTCAACCCAAGCTAAGGAAACATGAGAACCAACCAGAAAACAAAGCAGATAAACCCACAACACCATGGTTATCCAGGAAATGGAAAGGCTAGGCAATCCACTATCAATATAGGAAATCCTCCATGCCAATAATAGATCATAGCCAAGAAACTACATGAATGTGCCATGCATGCCAAAACTAGTGAAGAAAACATACATGCAACTTGGTATCTATAAGCAAAATTGTTGTAATTGTTGATCCCAATGCCCTCTTGCACTTTCCTGCTCTTCCTTTGCCTTCTTGCTCCAAGAATCCAAGTATGTCACACCCACCAAGAGTGCTCCAAAAAAACTCTAAGTATCCAAGAGTATGATAGAGAGAGAATAGAAGAGAGCTCCAAAAATAAACTAACCAAGTCCTGCCCATTGATCCTCAGAAGCCTTTTATTAATGAGGCCTCTATTTTCTTCACTTTCCATTATTTTCCTTCATTTTACTCCTCACATGCAACCTATGACTTTTTACCTTCGTTTTCTCCTAATTTCCACTATTTTCATAAATAAACGTGCCAAAATACCTTTTTTCCTCTTTAATTCTTTACTCATTGCCTTTGGCAATTTCCTTAGCCATAAGCAACCAAATGAACACCCACTAGAATGTCTTTCCCAACATTTAGCTTGTAATAAGTGTTCGAGTCATTCGTGGTTATTGTTTTTAACATTTATTACATGTAATTTTCACGAGGGCTATTACAAAACCCTCCTTGTTGGGGGACACCATCCTCGGTGTTCAATGAAACCTATAACCAACAAGACTACTGAAAATAAAACATGCTACCCATGGAGCTTTATAACATAGTTCGTTGTAGTATTTACAATGATCATATGCTAAAACATGATAAACATATCATTTACTAGAGCTTTATAGCACAACTCACTACAGTATTTAGAATAACCACATATACACATACACATTTGCTTCAAACAACAAATAACCATATTGTCTATGGAGCTTTATAAATCCAACTTGATTATTTACAATAATGTACACATATACATATATATATGCATATGCTCAACCAACAAATAAAATGATACGTTGCATGCATCCACAACAAGAGAATCCAGAGGTTCACACCTCCAACCTCAAAGTAATACCAGGATTCACCTCCTTCCAAGGATATCTAGAATCTACTCCAAAGTCAAATATACATCCAATGTCTTGCTCTATAATCCCGTGCCAATTTCCTCTTAGTGACCTATTATTGGTTCATTGTTTGAAGGTACACTCTCAATGTGCATCTGCTTCCATATGGAAATGCTCATGACCAAAACAAATCCATCTATGACCTTCCCTTCTCTGCTACACAGTCCCTCGGGAATCTTATCACCCCTTATGTGCAGTCACTCACCTTCCAAGTTCTGTTGGCATCCCCATCTCGGGCAGTCCATCACTTGGCAAGGCTTCCTCGCATCAGAAGGTATAGAAACCAAGGCATATACCTATCTCAAAACCATCATACAATTCGTAGCATGCTCATGGAAGTCAATGGACACTATTGGGTACTAGTGTCCCATAATGGCCCTGCTTCTGAAGTGCTTTACTAGCATACTACTGCATGATCCAATTTCTTCCATTGTTACTGCCAAATCTTGTAGTTCATTTCGGCCACTCAACCGGGCATGTTCATGCATTCCTGTTCCAAGCAGATAACTTCCATTAGATAAAAATAAATTGAAATAAATTCACATCATACTTTTATTTTTATTCGCTTCTTGTCATAACAAGTAAACTACTGTATTTGACCAAATCATCATGTATAAACATATCACAACAAGTGAGATCAAACACAACTATCATGGATCAAAATCATAAATCACATGTAGCCATCACAAACCAGAGTCATAGATCACATGTAATCATCATAGACCATAATCATAAATCATATGCATAGTAAAACTAAAATACAATACCGATACTTGTCCTTCATCGATCCTTACTTCTACCTTTGTGCTTTCTTACACACTGGATCAATTGCCACACCTGAAAAACAATGAATTCCTTCTCCTCAACCATGTCCACATACATATAGTGTGCAAAACACACATACAACCCCACACAACATACAACACCATGCAATACTTGCGCCCACACCTGACATACCACACATATATCTACACCCAGTGTACAACATGACACAATACATACTCCTACTTTTGGTGTATGCCACAACATAACATGTATATGTACACAATGTACATCACAAGACATACATCCTCACATAACATGTGACACCACAAAATGCATACACATACACCCGATATCAAGGGAGCCACTGCTGTGGCGGTAGTCCCTGCTGGGTCTGCCAGCACAACACAATACAAACGCTTTGTGATTTAAAGTAACTAATAAAAGTACACATTGTTTTACGTAGATTTTGACATGACGTTCATAAATGCCTTGGACTGTGAGTTCCATTCGAATTTGTACAGAGGCGTTGGTTCGGCTCTCAACAAATTCTTCGCAGAGTACCTCAGTGGCATTTCAGGAATTACCATATAGTTTTCTATTTACAGAGTCTACCCACCCAGGACCGGGACCGCCTCTGCAATTCACTTGAATCCCATATAGAATTATTGTGCATTATGGATCTGCGACCCGAAATTTGTTGAATTAAGACCTCGTAAGAAAATCAGAGATACGAATCCACAATCAACTTTTATGATAATTATGTAATACTAAAAGGTTAACATAAAGAATGACTGAATTCGAATCTTCATTGTTAATGGTCGAAATTTTTCGAATTAAGACCTCGCAGGAAAATCATAGATAAGAAAATTTCTCAAAGTTTGAAACGAAATGCCAAATGGTGGGAGACCAAACGATTTACGTGTTGAAACTGCCAAAACTGCGTCCAGCCAAGCGGCCCAGAACACGAAGATAAGAGCGGTCGTTAATTTTATAATTATATCTTTTTTACTATTTAAATAAATGAGTGAACTATTTATACCAAAACTCCCCATTATAATTAGAATTAGAATAATGAATCAAGTATTTCATAAGAAATATAGTGATCTTATTGTACACATTTATTTAGTGATTAATATTAAAATTAATCTAAATATGCTTAATATACATTTGATTAATAATATAAGAATATAGAATAGTGTCCCTTCATAAACAGCGTATGGAACATTATCCACCCAATTTAATTTTATAATTATATCTTTTCTACTATTTAAATGAATGAGTGGACTATTTCTACATTTCTAAAGATATCATGCAAATAAAGGGTATCGGCAATATATGTTTTCAGCAATAGTGGTTTGTTTTGTATTTCTTAGATTGGATTGCAATATATTGCTGAGTGGGTTGTGTTCTACATGCTACGTGCAGAGAATGAGCTAACATGTATTTAGGAAATTATGGACGACACTACCAGACTGCATTTAAATGAAGTAATTGGAAATTGTATATATCTGGGAATTACACGTGGTTTGTTTTGTATTTTCTAGATTGGATTGCAATATATTGTTGGGTGGGTTGTGTTCTAAATGCTATAAATGAGCTAACATGTACTTTGGAAATTATGGACGACACTACTAGACTGCATTTAAATGAAGTGATTGGAAATTGACTGCATTTAAATGAAGTGATTGGAAATTGTATATATCTTTGAATTACACGGAAATTTTATGAGGTTTTTTACTTTTCCTATGCAAGGTTATTGTGTTGTTACTATTTATTTGATGAAATATGTATTTCTGAAAATATTAATTATTTAAATAAGTATTGGACTTATTATGAATCAGGAAAATGTACTTGTAAAAATTATTAAGTTATTTGTTATGAATCAAGTTAGTTGTATTGTGTTGTTACTATTTATTTGTATGAAATAAATGAAATATTTATTTCTGAAAATATTAATTAATTTAATATCTTTACCGCTTATTATGAATTAGGTAAAGATGTATTTGTAAAAATATTAATTAATTTCACATGATGATGTATTTGTAAAAATATTATTGTTAATATTAATTAATTTCACATGATATACGTTATGAATCTCATTAATGTAAATTGTCATGTAAATTGTTGTATTAGAGTAATATTGTCATGTAAATTGTTGTATTTGCATATAAATATTGTATATGCAAATTGTTGTATTAAAGTAATATTGTCATGTAAATTGTTGTATTTGCATATAAATATTGTATATGCAAATTGTTGTATTACAGTGATATTGTAATGTAAATTGCTGTATTTGGATATAAATATTCATTTTTTTAAATTCATTTGAATTATTTTATTTATTATAAAATTCACATATTGTTAAATTTTAAATCAATCCAAAACTTTTATATTCAAATAATTTTTTTATGGTAAAGGATGATCAATCATCAACTCTTTTGACCAAAATTTCAATCATGAATTTACCTATATAACAATTTCTCAATTGTCATGGTACAATTTCCCAATATTAATTTGGTGAATTTGGTTAATCAATGAATGAATGAAGTAAAAAAACACAAAGGCGAAGTTGCTCAATCAATGAATGAAAAGGAAGTAAAAAAACACGATGAAGTGGCTTAAGCAATGAATGAAAGAAATCAATGAATGAAAAAAGTAAAAAACACAAAGAACATGTGAAAATGTAAAAATATTTTGTTAAGATTGATTGCTATCGTCTTAGCATCATCGAATATTAATTTATTCTAAATTAAATTAAATAATAGTTGAGTTGATGAATAAAAGCACAAGGTTGTGGCCACATTCGGTCATTGAAAATATAAATATACACACAATGAAATGTAACTTAATTATGCACGTCAATTGGTAAAGCAATAGCGCACTCCCTGTTTTGAATCAATGAATACTCACGAATGTATTGCAAGTTTTAGCAGACAATAAAAAACCGAGCATAGCCCACTCCGTACTCACGAATGTATTGCAAGCTTCGAGAGACAATCAGAAACCAGGCATAGTCCTAGGTAACATATTCTCGTTCCAAGTAACAAGTTTCCATAAGTCCCTGAAGACGACTTACTCGTAATCCTCTTGTCATACGTCATTTTGGTAAGTCCATGTGAATTAAGTAATTAAGAAATTGCGAGATCATTAGGAAATTATAATTTAAGTGAAATTCAAAATTCAAAATTATTTTTTGAAGCACAACTTTTTGATTGTTGAGAAGAAAAATGATATGTTCAAACAGCATAACATCGCAGGGGATCTTGAGGCCTCCTTTCTGCTCATACCCATATTCCTACGCGGACTTTTGCAGGAGCTCGGCGAAGATGGGGTGGTTGAGAAAGCTTGAGTTTATAACAAATCTTCTGAGCTCCTTCATGCCCACATAGACAGGCAGGTATCCTTCGCGGACATCCCTGTAACAGCAATCCTGGGATCGCCGCCAACCTCTATTTCTTTTAGGTTCATGAGAACCATGGCAACTGTACTTGTCCTCGCCCCTGTTCCCCATCAGCAGAGGGCTTTGCAACTGAAGGCAGCTGGATTTGTCACTCTCTGCAGCTTTCGGGTTAGCTGACGCATTTTGCAAAAAAAACCCAAATTCCCACAAAATGTTGCAACACAGCTAATGAAATTCCTGAAGAACAAAATAAAATGGGTCCTCTGGGAAGCAATTCAGTCTTTAGACCTTAATGCAGAAATGACATAGTTAGAACAAAAAATGCAGGGGAGGGTGAGAGTTTTTTGGACGAGGAAACAAACAACTGTGCGGGAATGACTAAAACTAGGGCGCATTCGCCATTTATGAAAGAACCCAAAGGGCTTTTTTTAACAAACAAAGAAAGAAAACTAATTTCAGCAGACTAGTGAATCTGATGATGATACCCACGCAAAGATTAAGGTAAACAGTCAGAGTTATGCTTAACTAAGAAAGTGTTCGGTGAAACAGTGGATCAACAAAAAGGTGCAATTAGGCTCCTGCTTTTCTTTGCTTCGCTTCTAGTTCTGATGTGAATTGAATTGGCTCGCTCTGGTGCGAATTGAACCAGCTATATGCAGTCTGTTGAAAGCTACACTACGACCCCTTTATCAATGTAAATACATGAAAATACATGCAAAGACACTCCCTATTCACGCAAAAACACTCACAGACCGTCACCACCTACCTCCTTCCGTTGGTGTAGTTGATGATATTATATACAATTTGTTGCAACCCACACGCGGATGCTTCTATGAATGTGACAACCCACACGTGGATGCTTCTATGAATGTGACTGCATGCAAAAATATAGATGGCCTCAAAATAAGTGTGCGCCTCGAAAAGCTACTGGCCTCAAAATAAAACTTAGGATATGATCTTTCAAACTTTATATGATAAATTTAAAGCTTGAACTTTGGTTAAAGTGGTAAAGTTAATGCACTGATCACTTAATGTAAAAATATGTTGCAATAAGAGGTGCATTCTTCGTGTCCAATCAAATAGCGAAGAAACATTGGTTAAACGATATCATGCCCACTTGCACTACAAAGTTGTACAGAAACTTTGGTTAAATCTACGATATAAAAAACAAGTCAACACCATTAATATGCGGTCAACGACATATCGATCGCTATATACCTGCTTAGGCAGGTATAATAAGGCTACAAATATTTCTAAATTGATAAAATAATATTTGACTACCCTTCTTAATAATTGTGAACAATGAATATAAATTTAAAATAAATCTAGATCACCCCTTATTTTCATAAAGTATAATTAAACCAATTTCAATTGCAATATATATTAATCACATCATCATAAATACATAAACTAAATATTAAAAAAATATATATATATATATATATATATATATATATATATTATATATATATATTCTTTTTTAAAATGTCAGTCATTCGAAATTCTATGGGAAAAATTTAGTTATGGTAAGGGCTAATGTGGTGCAAAGAAGGTGCAATTCTTGGGTGATTTTGATGGTTTATATGCTTCTAGGTCATTACTACACAAAACATATATTAGGCATGCCAATCATTTCACGACTCACATTACCTAGCAACTAATGTGTGTGTGTGTGTGTGTGTACACACCTTGCAATATTTTTTTTTTATTTGTCATACCAAAAGGTCTAAACCATCAATACTAATAATTATAAGGTTAAAAAAACATCTCATTCCTCATATTTACCTCTAACTTTGGTTGTTATCTTAAGGTTATTTTTACTTTCTATGTGCCTTGTTCTGGTAGGTAGGGGAACCCTTTCTAAGGCAATGTTGTGGGTGATTCTCAAACCCTAACTCCCACTTATTCCTCTTCTTCTATTTCTACTAAATTTTGATAACATATCAACAAGAGACTCCAAGTGACGATATGACTAGGAAATGCATCTATGTTTCAATGTAACTATGTATAACGCTATAGTGCTTTAGAACTATCTCACAATATTAGTTTTAGTAGTGGTTCATAGCTTGGAGAATCGATATCAAAAAACTTTTGGGGCTAGCTTCAAGCCATAGGTGATGTTATTTGGGGGTAAATTTTGAATTTTAAGAATCACATACATTAGCTATATTCTTTACATATATATATTTCCAACATTCCAAGAAAGACATCAATAGGAGTTTAGATGCAAAAGTTATAAATATTGGAAGTTGACCTATCATCATTAACCAAGATAATTCAAGAGTGTGCCATGAATGGTGCCATGTCAACCAATGTTACTTATAAATAAATTCTATAAATAAGATTCTATAAATTCCAGGTTATAACTCATATTTAGGGTCAAATTGGTCGAATTTAACTCCTAGTTAGTTGTGAAGTTGTGTTATATCTAGACACTAAAAGGAAGGGGGTTCCATTCTATTTTCTTGCAGTTTTTTCCATAGTAGATAAGAGTGGCTTTATGTAGAGAGGGAGAGATCATAACAAATGGAGTTTGTCTTTTATAATAGTCCATGAGCCACGAGTCCTATGAAACTCCATAGGAACTCCCTATTCCTTTGTATTTTCATTATTTCAATTTGGAAAAAAGAGAGTAAAGAATCGTCATGATCAACATTAGTTCCATCCTAAGATGGTTTCTTAGATCATATCATGGTGTTCATATTTTATTGGTGTTCCATTGCAATCCATTTTCTTTTATTTTGCACATTTAATCTATTACATGCATAATCAACTAAAATAGGTAATAAAAAGTTGAAATTTAAAGGAATTAACCCCTCCTAGTATATATTTCAACTTTTTTTAATGAATCTATGATGACGTGGATTTTACAAAGAAGAGGCCTGCATTGCTCGAAGCACAAGTTTCAAATTATAAATCATAATTTCAATCTCCATATGAAAACCATAACCAATAATATTGGGTTTTTCAAATAATATGGATGCTCCAACATAAAGATTAGATCAAAGGAGAACTTGAAACATTAGAAAGAACTGGAGAAGGAATTTAAGATGTAGAAAAAATAAAATAGCTGAGTTTGAGTTCCATGAACCATTCACAATTTCTCTTCAATACGGGAGAAAAGGATGATATCAAATCATGTCAAGTTCAAATAAATTCTTTAAAACTTAAATCACTACTTGCAACAATTAGAGTGTTCCTTCACTATTCACCACATCGATGAGGAGCAAGAATTTTCATTTTGTCATATGCAATTAGAAGGGTATTCCCTAAGTTGATGGAAAACTAATATGGAAAAAATGAGGCTAGAGGTTAGGATTATAAAATATCACAAATTACCAATTTCATCCTATTTTTTATGTGAAGGACTAGTGGATCTAATGGGATTAGTTCAAATAAAGAAGGGGTAAAGTGTATAGGAGTACACCATATAATTCATCAAGATGGAAATAATTTTGGGTATTTTCCCCAAAACCTTGACATACTCCTCTAGTATCTATGAGGTCTACCAAGTGATGTCATTCAAATATATACTATTGAATGAGGCTTTTTGAAGTGAATACATGGAAAATATAGGACAAAAGAAAGAGTATTTGAGTGTTTCAAAGAAAAAGGAACATAAGGGTACTTTAGAATAAGGGAAAAAGAACATAAGGGTGGGGAGGAAAATGATAGATAAATAATGGCACCCTAGTGGAATGATCGTAGTTAAAATTTCAACCTCTGTAACATTCATGGTAACATAAAGGAGAAGTTTTAACAATTACATGTAGAACTTCACTTGAAGAACTATAATAAGGATGAGAATAAGAATAATGTCATAGTAAAATATTTGAAAAATCAAGTGGAAATAATAATGTATGTGGATAAGAATTTTTGCTATACATTAGTACATAATGGGGTGAATCAAATTATCCTTTGACAACAAGAAGAGAAGGAGATGTCAAAATTATCCCATATAATGATATAGATCAACAAAAAAAATTATGATCTATTCGACCCAATATCACAAGAGAATATAATTAAAGAAAGGATAATAAAAAACTATATCACAAGAGAATATAATTAAAGAAAGGATAATAAAAAAACTAAGGATAGAGGATCGATATCATCCCACACAATATCCATTGCGATGAGTAGATAAGGGTGAAGAAATCAAGTTGTCAAAATAGTGTGAAACTAAAGTTGTTACCAATGTTGAATTTATTAATGAAGTATAAATGGATGTCAACTTGCTTGATGTATGTGGAATTGTGTTTGGGGGTCCCTATATATACGTGCTAGATGAAATATTTGTGTAGAGAGCCAATCAATACTTCCTGCTCAAGCATGTAAAGTCCTTCATCATTAATTTGCATAAGGGAAAGTGAAATTTCGTTGGTAACTGCCAACCAAGCCAAGAAATTGATTAGTTATAAGAATAACTATGTTGTATTTTTCTTATAAAGAAAATTACGTTGTATATGAGTTAACAATAGTTAAGGCATTCCTGGAAGGGTGCACAAACTAAGAGATAGAAGAACTGTAAGGGTTAATATAAACATATAGGGGAGTCTTCTACATGCATAAAGGGGTACCACCCAAGAGTGAAGTGGATGATCCAAATTTTTGGATCATTATATTTTTTTAATTCATATAAATTATTTCAGAGTGGAAAACATGGATGAATCAACTCATTCGACCATTTTTACTAGTGGCACCCAATTTGACAAATTGGGGTCTTAAGCTATCTTAGAGAATTTGTAGTTTTGAAATGACATTATTTTGTGGTAAAATGATGGCACTTTGGATCCACTCATTTTTTTCCATTCAAAAAATAGAGACTTTTATAATTTTGCAATAATTACATCATTCAAAATCTGTATGAAGAAATTATACTACTTTCAAGTTGACCTTCCTAATTTGTGCACAATAATTTGAGAGGATGTCACATCAGTCCCCATTACAAAAGAAAAAGGGGCTATCCATGTTATCAAGATAAGGAAGGCTATATAAAACTTCATATTGTAACTACGGTTAAGAGTTGAAGCAGTCAAACCTAACCAATAGTAGGCTATCGAGTTTTGTTATAACTGAGCCCCAAGGGGGAAATGTAGTTCCATTATTTTCGAGTTCACTTGTCCCATAGACAAGAAGAATAGACGAGAGTGATAGGGAGAGAACACATAAAGACAATTTGTTCATTTAAGTAGCCCAAGGGTCATAGGAGTTACTTCTTTGTAGTTGTCACCATTTTTTATTTAGAGGAGACCAAAGTGATACCATCTTTCAGTTGGGTTTTCTCTCGAAAGGTTTCCCCAGTTTATGTTGTGTGAAATTGTGGTTTGTGAATAATTTATTTTGTTGTTCTACATTTTATGCATAATAATAATATACATCAGTATGAGATATATAGTAATTTAAATATTCATAATCCTAAAGAGAAATAAAACCTAATAGTGTATATTTTAGGTTTTTAAGTATAGTTTACCAAATATTTTGTCATAAATTGTCGAGGTGAATATTCATAGTAGTTTACATATCAATGGAAAAGGTCTATATACTTCCAAAATATCAATTTTGAAACATCCATTTATATAGGAACCCCATTCTAGAATAAAACAAGGTGAAGAAAAAGTCACAACAATAGTGAGTGTAGGATGTTATTTAAACAAGTACCTCACGCGTGGGTCATCCATTATAATTCTTCAAATGAAGAATGATACATGGAAGATGTGAATTGATTATAGGGAAGTAATATAAATACACAAGAAGTGGTGTTCCCCATATAGGATTGATGAATTTTTGGACCAATTGCAATATGAAAAATAATTCACCAAGCTAGATTATAACTATCATATCACCATGTTTGAGTAAAAGAAGAAGATACCTGGAAGATTGCTTCAAAATCATGTAAGGTTTGTATGATTGGTTATCCATGCCATTTGGTATATATAATGCCCCACCTATGTTCATGGGATTTGTGAATAATATACTACACCCATATCTAGATTCATTTATTATTGTTTACTTAGATGATGTAATGGTATACATTTCCACCTACGATGAGCACATAATGTATTTGATGCAGGTTCTAGATACATTGAATATGCACTAACTCATGAAAAATCTCAAGAACTTCGATTTTTCACAACAATATTCATAATAATTAGGCTATGATATTGTTGGAGAAGATGGAGTCCATCATGAAATCAAGTATTCCTGTGATTGCTTTAGAGGTTAGGAATAATTCTTTTTTACATCAGAATATCTCAAAAAATCATAGCTTCATTTTTATAGGTAGACATGGCACTACATGCCATAACAGTGAGTTGCGATAGATTTTAGAGGTGTAAGGGACAAAAAAGGGCCTTCGAAGAGTTAAAGAAGAAAATCATTCAAGCACTATTCCTTGCATTACCACACTTGCAAGAACCCTTTCAAACAAAGGATGGCTCAAGTGGGCATGTTAAGTTAATGGCATTGATGTAAGGAGAAATGCTTGTATGCCACCATTCTAAAGTATTTCATGGGTTGGTTCTAAACTAGCCTGCCTATTACAAGTAGCTATGTGCCTTCATGGAATCTATGAAAAATTAAAAACACTATCGAATGTGAAAGGAGATAGTCACCCACATTGATCCCTATCAACTAAATAACCTACAAAACCATACTAAGTTACAATATACTAGTCATTACAAGTGGATCAGGTATGGATAGTAGTTTCATTTATTGATTAAGAGGAATAAGGGATGAATAAATAAGTTCGAAAATGTACTTCCAATGGCACTCACATAAAAAACTATAGCTTTGGGAAATATAAAAAAAATGGTAAATTACACCACTGATGTATATAAATAGGCATGTACATGTTAAAAAGACATCAAGGAGGTGTTCCAAAAGTTATAGAGCTAAAATATTGAAGATAATATAGATAGTGCAGTTCACTATAATCTCTAGAATGGGTTACTCTACAAGTTGGATATGGCATTCTTTCTTAAATTTGAGTGATTATAGCTACTAATATAGGTTCTAACTTCTAAGTTTGTAGGGATTTTTAGTGTAGGGAAGACAATTGCCAATTTGTATAGGTATGTGTATTGGCATAAAGTGGAAGAAATTTTACCTAGGTTGATAAGGGAATGTATGGTATATCATACAAACAAGCCTAGTAAAAGGAAATAAGGCCTATACCATCCCTTACCTATACTAACTAATAATTGGGAAATAATTAATATAGTAATTGTTTCAAGTTTAATAACATCTAGGAAGGGACATGACAACCTATCCATTGAAGCTAAAACATTTAGAAAGATATACATTCTCATGCCCTATAAAATTACCTTCAATGGGAAATAAGAAGAAAACTTGTTCAGGTATACATGGACCTTTAGATTGTAAGTTTTAACCTCATACATAAATTACCCACATACAAATTCTGAAAATAGAAAATAATCAATGGTGAGAGCATAACACATAAAACAAATATATACAGATATTTTCCCCTGGATCCCAAAATCGAGACTACCAGATTGATTTTTCAGTTTCTTCGTTTCAATGTTACAATACATATATATACATGCCGATGCATCCATTAACACCAATACATTAACCCTGGATTAGAACATAATTGTAGTTCCCTTGACTGGATCTACAAAATGCCATGGACTGATAACCATCATGCCCAAAACCATGTGTGAAACCATGCAAAAAACCATAGGTAGGTATGCCCACCTAATATAAGGTCGAAAAAAATTTCCCCGGGGTGCTTCCCTTGATGCCATAGAGGGGAGCTACCCCGCCCCTCAAGCCTCTAGATAGGTGGAGCTTATGCCCCCCTCTAACCCCTCGATTTAAATATCAGTGCTAGTCGTGGAAAGAATATAATAGAACCCAACATAGATACCTAGGACCATCATTCTAAATAGGGAAGCTATATTTATTAGTGCATTTTTTACTACATTTATTTTATGTTCCCAACCTTCCTAATCCCATCTTAAGGGTGTGTGGTTTCTCTAGACCTACACTTAAATATTAATTATGAAGATGAGACTAGCAAAAAATCCTCTTTCTAGTACTACCTCTAAATTGATTTTTGATAGCTTGATCACATTTAACTAATCAAGAATTTTCTAAAAATGTAAACCCCATCCAAAAAATGTTTTGTATAAGGAGTTATGTCCTTTTGAAAGGTTTCTCTTTATTCCACCTTAAGTCAATACATCCATGTGGCCCCACTTTTCTAAGCATTATGGAAGGCATAGCCAACATAACAAATTGAGTGTCAACTCTCAGGCCATAATATTTCATGCTTATCCTAACCTCTTTTTGCCTTAACTTGATAGAAACTATTACATGATAAGCCCTAACTTCATTAGTTTTTTTCCATCTATTTTCTACTAATCCTTTCCTAGGTAATACCAAAATTGGCTATATGAAAATGGTTGATGGATGATATCCAATAGGACTATGACACAATGCATAATATACTGATGATCCATGGCCCATTATTCAACATAATAGTGGGTCGATGGCTCAATATTTCATATGCTATGGAGTCAATGGCCCAATAGGCACATCATTCATAGCATAGTTTCCACCCAGAAGCCAGCATAGCGTCATATCGATATCATAACAACATCATGAAAACACCATGTTAGCGCTTGAACTCTTAGTTATCTTTCGAAGTTGAATTTTCACAACACATTGACATAAGCATATGATATCACCAATAGGTTATTCCATTCCATGCCATCATGACATGTTATCATGACTTGTCCTTCCCTATTAGTGCCACATCAAAAAGATATTTATGCCACATGGCTAACATGGAAATACCATGTTTTCTTCTACCATATTAGATCCCTTATGGAGGTCAATGATATTGGGAATAAATTCCTGATAGAAGGTCCTGAGTAACCCAATAAATATTACACAACATATATATTCATAGTTCCTAAACTTCTGATTAACAAATGGAAGTCTGGGTTCTATTTGCATTAAGGGGTGCCTCCACCTAATAATCTCCATCTCATTCCATCAATAATTGAATGTAGGAAGTTTGATATATATTAGGTGAAGGCCTAATATCCCTTTTAGATAGGCTCTTTATCATGACCCTAAGTTGCATAATATGACTAGGGGTTAGGGCTAAACATCATGAACTCCAAATTCCATAACCTCATGCTACCTTTGTGAATTTGAATACCAGTCGATGATAGAAAAAAAGTGATGGAACTATCCCTATCGATCAACAAGAAAATTGGGGTATATTCATATAAATGAGTTTGTTATAAATCTAGTTTAAAAAAATCGTGATACCGCAAGGCTCAATAAACCGATAACACAATATGTATGGCCTGAAAACTCGATAGATCCTTTTATACCACCTTTTGATCCCATATTCTTATGGACATGAGACCAGTGACAAAGCTAAATAGCTATGGCCTCAATATCTCAAACTTTAGACATATAGTCTTATAATCGTAGATGTATTAATCCTTATATTTCTCTAAGGTATGATAAGTTCTCCTTACATATTTTAAAGGTATGCAAAGATGAATATCACACACTTGAAAACTACCTTAAATACTTTTGAAGGAATAGAAAGCTTAACTAGCTGTAAGAGCCCCCCTATAGAAAGAAAATTCATCTAGAATTCTTGTAGAAAAGGATAGGAAGAAGGCCAATTGGAAAAATCTTAACATCACCCAACTAAAGAGCTCCTTCTTGATCCCTTACAATTGCAACTCTGAACCCCAAACTTCTATTAATTGCTCATAGAGAAGACAGTAACCTAGCTTATCCCTAATGATATAAGGTTCTTTCAAACAAAGAAGGACATCCTTTTCCTCTCACTCATAACATGGTCACAATCATAATTATTTCACCCCATAACTAGCTTTAGAAATACTAACTACTCTAATAAAAAACATGAGTATCCTTACGATCAAATCGCCATATGCATTCGACTCAAAATTATATGTCTCACAAATTTCCCTAGGTACCCACTTTAGATGACTACCTTTTCATAACATATTTATTTATCAAGAGAGTATTGGTTATTAAATAAGAAAAAATGAGTTTGTTCATATAATCATTACAACACATATAGGAAACCACCACAGTAGTTCAGATCATCATTACACTCTATACACAAATTAAGTATCACATCATTCAACTTACTAATTTTACACATTCATTAAATCATGACAATCAATTTCCAAATATATTATTTATAACTAGGCTTGATAATGTAGTGATGCCACTTCCAAGGAAGTATGGGCCTACAACAATCATTACAACCAATTGTACTCTTTTCATTTCATGAAATGGTAACACCTATTTATCACAAGAAACATATGTCAAATCTTAACTTAACATATAACATCAATTCCTGAAAGAAGTGTTAGTTATCCTTTAAGTACCATATAAATACACCTATCTCTTTACTATTACATATACAGTAAAACATGACAACATTTTTTTTCTTATCTCTACAACGTTCATAGTAGTCCAATGTCATAGAAAACAATGATGAATCCATAAATAGGCAATTTAGGAAAAATTATATGAATCACTTACATAGAATAGAAGCTAAATAAGGAAGAACCAATATCCACCATATTATATGTATAGCTACAAAAAAGGTTTCTTGCAGATGGGCACCCCCAAAGCAGAATTAATTACTTAAGGGAAACTTCACTCAATTTTAATTAGAGTTCACTATAGAGTATGAGAATATCAGTCTCCTTCTGATATGTGGTTCTAGGCTATTCTTTCATCCCCTTCTCCCTTTTCACATATGTCAATGATGAATTTATATTTTTTTTCTATTCCCTTTGAACTCATGGTTGAAACACATGAATTTTTATCTCATTTCCATCAATTTTTGTATCTATTTTGTCTCTTCTATTATATGCTTCACACTACTCTCTATCTTTTGCAAGATTGTTATCTTTTCTACAAATACTCCTTCTCTTGCTACTTTTCCTTTTTGTTTTGTTTCACATGTTAGAATATTTTGAAGACTCTATTCATGATTAACCATCAAGTTAGATTAGAAGCTTCTAATTAAATCAAAACAATATTCTACTAGGAAGATTCCCACACCTTTGAGAAGTTTTGTATCACTCTCCACATCACTTCATAACTATTAGCAATTTTTGTAGTTTAGGTATCACATCAAGCATTTAGTTAGATAATCAATTATATAGAAATTCTATATAACCCCGCTCACAATTTTCACCTTGATTATGTTTATCGTGATCGATGTAGATTGTCCCTTCCTTTAGCTCTGAAAATATATAATTATAATTAAAAGAATAACTTTGTGATAATAAGGTTTAGCATAATATTCCTGTTGATTATCCAATTTTAACAATCTTAATTACCTTTACAAAATATAGGGCTTGAGAAGGGGCCTTGCAATTGATAGATAAGATGAACATAAACATGAAGAGTTCTAAAACATTCCATCCATAGATGGATGGGTAAACAAGAGTATTCAATAGGACTTTGTAAAAAAATGAGTTACAATTAAAAGAATCCAAAAACTTGGGATGAAACTTTGGTAAATAAATAACACTTTTATAACAAAGCACACCACACTTCTACTAGTAAGTCCCCATCTTAATTTTTTTTGGATACTAAACACTTTCACCTTGGGATATTTCATATGGAAAGGAAGGAGTGAATAATTAGTATCTTATAAGTGATGCTTTAGTGGAGGAGAAATTTGTTAAGAAGACCAGTAAGATCCACATGAAAGTATAGGATATGCTAGAAAGGTCATAGTAAAAATACAAGGCTAGGGATGATCAACACAGAAAAGAGAAGTTATTTAAAATGAGTGATAAAGTATGTGTAAATTTGAACATGGAGACGATATATATTCCTAGTAGCAAAATGAATGATCGATGATATGGTCATTTCAAGATACTAGAAAAAGTGGCAGATAATCCCTATATACTTATGCTTCCACGATATATGTGCATTTACTAAGTGGGGAATGTATAAAATACCAAAATCTATTATCGTTCCATGTGAGACCAAGAGGAGTAGTAGATGCTACCATCCACACATGATTTAGAATTGTATTCTTAGGAAATGTTAACAAAGGATGTAGTTTGTAGAAGAAGTCGAGAATTGCAATATAAGACAACATACCCTTTGGCAAAATGGGCTGAAAGGACACCTTCTAGGCAAGGATAAATGGTACCAAAATCCTCCCAAAATGGGAAGTTATTATCAACATTGAATAATTATATTATTTTAAACCATCTTGATGTTTTTGTGGTGGAAACATTAAAGAAATTAGACTTTATGAGTAGTTTTAGTGGTGGAATTGAGTTTGTAGAATTGTGGTCAAAAACCCTCCGAGGCCTTCAGGCATTGATTTTTTTTTTGGGAGACTAAATTTTAATCTCAAGCATCACACCATGTGCTATTATTACAAACATAGATACCTTTCAAATAGTATAAATAATATTCCAATATACATCGAATGCAAAAGTTATACCTCCAAAAAAGTCATCTATGATGGTTGACAATATAATTCAAGAGGATGCCACATAATAACTAATTACACATGGAAATGGTGTTAGCCATGTCAGTACTAGGAAAAATATATTATAATGATTTATTTGTAACTAATGTTTATCATTGAATGGGTCGATTTTAAATACTAGTTTGCTAGCAGGTTGTGTTAAAACTAGGCCACAATGAGTAAAATAGGTTCAATTATATCTTCTTACATTTTACTCCATACTAGAGAAAATCATCTCAGTGTGAATAGGGATGGAGCATAGTCAAAGGTTTTTTTTTTTTTTATATACCAACCCACAAGATATGAAAGACATGTACCTCCAGACAAAGTGCTTTCTACTTTCTATTTTCATCCTTTCCATTCAATTGGAAGAGAGTAGAGAAACCTCACACTCCAAATGGATTCAACTAAAAGTGCTTCTAAAATCACATTTTGGTGTTCATTGTGATTTCCATGTGATTGTCATTGAGTGTTATCTACTTTCCACATTTAATAAATTACATACATAAACAATATAAATTACTAATAATGAAACTAAGATATAAAATAATTAACCTTCCATACTATAGATTTTGGTTTATTTTAATTAATATCTCATGATTAACTATCTAGTATAATATCCATGGTAGTTTATAAATCACTTTTATACCTATCTTTGGTTGAAATAGAAGCAATGTACTAGCGTGATTCATTATTTTCTAGTCTCTATTTTATCATCGACTTACTAAATTCATGTACTAGTAGTCATTCTACTCCATAGAATAGAACACCTTCTAGAGGGCTTTAAGAAAAGCTATGCATGTGGTTCCTACATTAAATATTATAGAATTATCTTCATTCTTGCTCTAACACTAATTCTCCCATAATCATTTGACATGGGGATGGGGTTTAAAGAGTGCAAAGGTGATATTTTAATTCTTGGAGAAAAAATGCATATAGTAACAACCCCTTAATAGGTTTAACCATTTCCCAAAAGAGTCCACATCTATTTGGAATTTAAATAAGCTAATATCAAAGCTAAATTATACCTTGAAGGGTGCCACGCTAGAAAAATTGCTACTTTTTGAATCTTCCTTCGCCAGTATAAGTAGTCTTCAAAGGATCTTGATAAAATTGTCCATCGTTTGATTATGTTATCGTGCAAATGCTTCCTCAAGAAACAATTTTATATGGTTTCCCTCTCTATCTTTTATATTTTTGGTCAACCTAGGAAATCACTTGGGACGCTGAGAGGGATTGTCCTTACGTGAAACTAGCCTGATATCCAACTTTCTATACCCTAACTTCGTTAAAGCCATACACTAAGAAATGACAAGGAACACAATGTTATGATACCATTAATTTAGGTTTCATGAAGAATGAGATTAGGTATCAATGAAATGATACATATCAAGTGCATACAAAATAACGGAGAATAAATCATATGAAAAATAACTTAATTATTTTATTAAATGGTAAAATATAAAATGAATACAACTTGAGAGACTTCAATTTATTTTACAATGGTGAAGGCCCATTATTTATATTATTTATCATGTCTCCTTACCTTGATTCATATGTTTTCATTTTTTTTTTATCATTAAATACCATGGGTAAATACCCCAATGAATTCTATGGGTTAATACCATGGGTAATTAACATGGCTAATATGATGGTCGAATCCCACGGTTTGTTAAAACCAAGGGCTTGTAACACATAAATGGTAAAATAAAAGCTCGACAATGTTGATTAAATGGAAGAGGTTAACAACCACCATTTTTCATTTGAATCGCATTGCACGATAAGAGTGAATTCAATCATTACTATAGACTTACGTAATGGTAAAGTGTGGTAAATCAAACACAATACAATCTAACAACCCTGGTTAAAATTGCATGTAAAAAAATATATAAGACCACGGTCTAGGACACATATTCCAAGCTGAATGGTGGGAGAAAACATCCTAGGGGGTATTCATTTGGGTTAGTATGCCTAAGGAATTTGGAAAAGGAAATGGAAAAGGCTTTGGAAAGGCACGAGACATTTATTTTGCATTTTATTTATGAAAATATTGGAAATTAGCAAAAAAGGAAAGTGAAAGGTCAAAGGTTTCATATGAGAATGAAACAAAAGAAAATAATGGAAAATGAAAAAAATAGAAGCCTCATTGAGAAAATGCCTTTTAAGGATCAATTGGAAAGATTTTGATAGCTTTTTGTGGAGCTCTCTCTATTCTCTCTCTCTCTCTCTCTCTCTCTCATACTCTTGAACACTTGGAGTTTTTTTGGAGCACTTTTGGAGGAGTGTGGCATACTTGGAGTTTTGGAGCATGAAGACAAAAGAAAAGGAGGAAAGGTTAAGAGGACATCGGGATTAGCAACTACAATGTGATTTTCCTGCAAGTACCAAGTTGCATGCATGTATTCCTCACTAGTTGCGGTATGCATGGCACATGCATGCACTTTCTTGTTTATGATCTATCATTGGCATGGAGGATTTCCTAGAATGATAGTGGATTTGTCTAGCCTTCACATTTCCTGGATAGCCACGGTGTTGTAGGTTCATTTTTTTTGGATTGGTTCTCATGTTTCCTTTAGCTTGGGTTGAATTATTAGTTCCTCAAACCTTTGTTGGACAAAATCTCTCAAAGCCCTGTAACAACTCGGGTTGAATTATTAGTCTTAGATGTTTGCCTGGAAAAATGCTCTAGAAGACCTATAATAGTTTGGGTTGAATTACTAGTCCTTGAAGACTTCGTTGAACAAACACTATTGAAGCCCTTAGTAGGAAGAGTTGCTAGTCCTAGAAGCCCTAGTTGGAATGATGCTCTAGAAGCTCAGAAAAGATGTGGTTGAGTTACTAGTCTTGGAAGATGGGTTGGAACAAATGATTTGAATCCATGGAGGGCTTAGGTAGACAACAGTATGATGATGGTTTTGTGATGTTCGACCATGAGGTGGAATCGCTCTTTTTTGGGTTGAGGCGGTTTGGACTGTGGAAGCCCTGAATGATTTTATTGATGTGTTTTATGAGATCCCACATTCATTCTTGAAATATCACATGGTGGTGATTGGTTGAAGATACTTCTAGCTCAAGCCATCTACAGATGGGTGGAACATGGTAGTCCCATACAGATTTGCCATTTGCATCGTTAATATGAGGTTATTGTTAGAAAATTATATATTATGGATCAATGGAACACATAGAATATTGCATAAATATAAACATAGAAAACGCATAAAACCAAAGAGACACTGATATAGGTGGTTCACCCAGTTTGGGCTACGTCCACCCCAAACAGCCAGTCCTTCCTTTCTATTATCCAGCAAAATGAAGAGACACAACCTACAACATATCTGGTGTAATATCCTTTGTTTTCTCTCATAGTCTCACCTCTCTGTTTCTTTCTCGAAGAATACACATCTATTACGCAACCTCAATACAATGCCATCATACAAAGAGAGGGGTTGCCTTCTAGTGGAAAAACCCTAAACTAAACATAAGTTTTACTATCAGCTCATCTGCCTAATGAATAGCCTAGATTGACTAGAAATTACTATACTTTTACAAGGTAATTTTACATCTATTTTTAGCTTCAGGGACAAGTCCCCGCCACAACCCCCCGAATGGAGGGGTGTACAAACTTCCTAGGGTATACGCCCAACTGAAACAAAGACCTCTAAATAATCATGCTCCACACCCAACAATATCCCACTTGGAGAATGATTGTAGCAACTCCACCGCTACTTCATTTGCTGGACAATGACTCCTCTTTGGACCTAGTTGTTTCTCATCTTCATTTTCATCCATGAAGACCAATTGAAACTGAGCATATTCTTAGTTTATCCCTGGTTAGATATTTTGTTAGCATATCTGTAGGATTTTTGCTAGTGTATATCTTTTCCAGCTTCAACTCTCCATCTTCCAACATTGATCGTATAAAATGGTACTTGGGATGTATGTGTTTACTCTCGGAATGAAATGTTGAGTTCTTTGTAAGATGAATGGCACTTTGGCTATCACTGTATAATGTGCCCATATCATGCTCCTTACCCAATTCACCCATAAACCTTTGTAACCAAATCATTTCTTTACTAGCCTCTGTAGCAGCAACATACTATACATCTGTTGTTGAAAGTGCAACAACACATTGGATTTTTGAAACCTGACTAACAGTTGTTCCACCTACAGTAAATACATATCTTGTAGTGCTCCTCTTGTTATCTCTGTCACCTACCATATCTTCATCAACATATCCCTGTAGAGAAATGCTTGAACCACCAAAGCATAATGCTTGATTTGTGATACCTTTCAAATATCTGAGAATCCATTTCACTGCCATCCAATGTTCTTTTCCTATATTGTTCATGTACTTGCTTACAACTCCCATTGCATGTGCAATATCAGGTCTTGTGCATACCATTGCATACATTAAGCTTCCAACTGTTGATGCATATGGAACTTTAGACATATAATCCATGTCTTCTTGGGTCTTTGGGCACATTTCCTTACTAAGTTTGAAATGGCGAGAAAAAGGTGTACTAATTAGTTTTGCATTGTGCATATTAAATCTTTTCAACACCTTTTGTATGTACTCATTTTGAGACAATTTTGATTTAAAATTTTTCCTGTCTCTAGTTATTCTCATACCAAGGATTTGTTTTGCAACTCCCAAATCCTTCATTGCAAATGAATTTGCCAATTTTCTTTTGAGCACATTTATTTCTTGCATGTTAGACCCTACAACAAGCATGCCATCTACATTCAATAACAATATAATATAGATGCCATCATTTTGCTTTTTTAGATAAACACAATGATCAGAGTGACATCTAGTATAACCTTGTTCAGACATAAACTTGTCAAATTTAAGATACCACTACCTTGGAGCCTGTTTCAGGCCATACAAGATCTTCTTCAACATGCACATTAATTTCTCCTTCCCTTTTACCTCATATCCTTGTGGTTGCTGCATATATATCTCTTCCTCCAAATCCCCATTGAGAAAGGTTTTCTTTACATCCAACTGCTCAAGATGCAAATCTTCAAATACTACTAGACTTAAAATAGTTCTAATTGAAGTCATTTTAACAATAGGAGAAAATATTTCATCAAAATCAATACCTTTCTTCTGTGCAAACCCCTTCACCACAAGTCTAGCTGTGTATCTTTGTTTTCCTCCATCTTCTTCCTTCAGCGTGTAAACCCATTTATTCTTCAATGTAGTTTTTCTTGTAAGAAACTTTACTAAGTCCCAAGTTTGATTATGCATTAAGGAGTCCATCTCTTCTTCCATGGCTACCTCCCACTTCTTCCTACTTTCAACCTGCATTGCTTCTTCATAACATTCGGGTTCACGAGAATCAGTCAAGAATAAATAATATAATGAAGGAGAGTATTGTTCACGGGGTATACTTATCCTTGTAGATCTTCTAACACCATTTTCAAGTGTTTGGGGTGCCTGTTACTGTTGTGGTGGTTGTTGTTGTTGTGTTGTTGATTATTATTATTTTCAGGCACCTTTACTTTTTCAGTGATTTCATCAAGAACTGTGTATTCCTTGTTTTCTTTTTCATGTTTCTTTTCCCGCAACTGATTCTTGTACAAGACCTTTTCATTGAATATTACATCTATGCTCCTAATGATTTTGTGATTTTCATAATCATATAAGCGATAAACAAAATCATTAACACCATAGCCAACAAAGGTACATTTCTTTGACTTTGCCTCAAGCTTTGTTCTATTTTCTTTATTAATATGGAAAAAGACCTCACAACCAAAAGGCTTTAAAAAAGACTAGTTTACCTTTTTACCTATCCATGCTTTCTCTGGAACACCGCCATCCAAGGAACTTGAAGGCCCTCTGTTTATTAGATAAACAACAGTATCTACAGCATCTGCTCAAAATTGTAAAGGCAATCCCGCATGCAATCTCATGCACCTTGCATGCTCCATGATTATTCTATTCATCCTTTCTGACACACCATTTTATTGTGGTGTTCCTGGAACTGTCTTCTCTCTACGAATTCCATGCTCTGAACAGTACCTATCAAACTCTTTGCTGCAATATTTACCTCCATTGTCTGATCTGAGACACTTCAATTTCTTTCTTGTCTCAATCTCAACCAAAGCTTTCCATTTCTTGAAAGTATCAAATACATCAAATTTGTTCTTAATAAAATAAATCCACATTTTTCTAGTTGCATCATCAATAAAAGTAACATAATAACGAGAGACACCAAGAAATGATACCTGAGCAGGTCCTTGTACATCTGTATGCACAAGCTCTATTTTTCACTGTTCTTTTCTTTCCTAACTTAGAGAAATCTAGCTTTCTTCTATTTTCCATAAATGCAATTCTCACAGAAGTCAAAACCAACATTTTCAAACCTGGCAACAAATTCCTTGAGTGAAGAATCTTCATCCCCCTTTCACTCTTGTGCCTGAGCCTATGATGCCATAATGCTGCATCTGCTCCTTTAGAAGTTAAAGAATTAACGGAGTTAGAAATACCATTGCATAAATACAATGTACCAACCTTTTCGCCATTTTCTATTACCAGGGCTCCTTTGGTGACCTTCCAAGCTTTATCTATGAAAGTTGTCACACAATCTTCACCGCCTAACTGCCCTGTTAAAATTAGATTTTTCTTCAAATCTGGAACACACGTTACCTCCTTTAGTAGCCATTGGTTTGCATTTCGCTATTTCACAAGAACCTTACCCATTTAAGTAATTTTACAAGGTTTATCATCATCCAAATGGACTTGTCCAAAATATCCTTGAACATAGTCATGAAAATATTTCTTATCAGGTGTGGCATGGAATGAGACCCCTAAATCTAACACCTAGGAATCAATAATATTTTCGAAAGAAAGAATCAAAGCATATTGTAACACCTCACCTATCACATTTGCTTCATGATTGTTTTCTTATTGTGCATCTCCTTCTTTTCCCTTCCGAGATATACAGTCTTTATTAAGGTGTCCTTTCTTTCTGCATTTCCAGCACACTATCCCCGATCTGGACCTCGATCTACCTTTCATTGATTTACTGTGATATCCTGAGCTCTTTCCTCTTTCCATTTTTATTCCCCTAGACTTTGCACTCGAAGCATTACCTGATGTCTCACCAGAGATTTTCCATCGCATTTCCTCGCTAAGGATAGCATTGAAAACATCATCAAACTTTAAAGTACTAGATCTAGAAACGGAGTTACTAATGGCCATTACTAAACCATTCCAACTTTCTGGCAATGAGCACAAGAATAATAGAGCTCTAACTTCATAATCAAAGTTTACCCCTACAGAACATAACTGACTTGTAACAATATTAAAATCATTTAAATGGTCTGCAATAGATCCACCTTTCGACATCTTCATATTAAATAATTGTTTCATAAGAAATACCTTGTTTGAGGCCAAGTGTTTTTCATATAGTTTCTCCAATGCCTTAATCAAACCCTCTATCATTGTTTCCTTTGAAATGTTGAAAGCGACC
>APFE030148830.1:0-13418 GCA_000404065.3 Pinus taeda
CCCCCCCGCGTGGAGGGGTGTACAAAACTTCCTGGGGTATACATCCGGCTGAAACAAAGACCTCTGAACAATCATGCTCCACACACAACATATATGGATGTAAATACCACCATGAGCTATGTTATACAACTCCATTAAGTGGTATGGGTGTCATGTCATCATGATTTTCATGTTGTTATGTTTTTCAGGTTGGTTTACTTCTCAATAGGTTCATTATTGTAAATATTGCATTGAGCTAAGTTATAAAGCTCCATGGGAAGTAAGTTTTGCTTCTCAGGAGTCTTGTTGGTTGTAGGTGTCAATAAACATCGAGGACGATGTTCCCCCAAGGGGGAGGGTTCTATAACAACCCTGTTAAAAAAATTCCATGTAAAAGAGTTAATAAAGGAAAAATAATAACCAAGGTCATGGGACATGTATTCGAAGATGAGGATTGGGAAAAACATCCTAGTGTGTGTGTTCATTTGGTTTATTACAGCTAAGGAAGTTGGAAAAAGAAATGGAAGAGGCTTTGGAAATGCATGAGGCATTAATTGGCATTTTAAATATGAAAATAATGGTAATTAGGAGAAAAAGAAAGAAAAAGGTCGTAGGTTGCATGCGAGGAGGAAAATGAAGGAAAATAAGGGAAAAATGAAGAAAATAGAGGCCTCATTAATAAAAGGGATTCTGAGGTTCAGTTGGTACCTTTTTGTCAATTTAGTTTTGGAGATCTCCCTCTATTCTCTCTCTCTCACTCTTAGACACTTAGAGAATTTGTGGAGCACTCTAGCATTGGATCAATGAAAGAAAAGGAAGGACCAAGAAGGAAAAGGAAAGAAAATATCAAGCAAGGAAAAGAAATATCTAGTAGCTACAACGAGATTATTTGCAGGTATCGATTTGCATGTGTGATTTCCTCTATATATTTGGAATGCATGGAACATGCATGTGTGGTTCTCTTGTTGTCATTGGCATGGGTTTTTCCAGTTGTGACAATGTTCTTTAGCCTTGCCTTTCCATTTCTAGATAGTCATGATGTGATGGGTTCTCTTATATTTGGTTGAGCTGGATTGTCAAATGGTTTCAAAATTGAGTGAGGTGGTCTCTAAAAGAAAGAACACAAGGCCTAGGAATCCCTAGGCCAGAGAATGTGGGATTTTAGTAAAGTTGGATTTTGTGTGCCTCAATGGGCCTAGGAATCCTCGACTGATGAATGCCAATATATATGGTAAATCCTAAAGGTGTGTACCCTCGATTAGACCTAGGAACCCTCAACTGATGAATGGCAGGATATACAGTAAAGCCTGAAGGGTGGAGTCTTGATTAGGCCTAGGAATCCTAGACCGTTATATGGCGAGATATACAGTAAATCCTAGAGACTAGTATACAGGAAAATTCCTCACGATGTAGTGGAGAAATTTGGTGGCATCCATGCTTGTTTGTGGCCTAGTGGTCCAATGGGGATTGCAGTAAATCCTAAGAAAACCTGGTTTGGTTTGGTTTTAAGTCCCACATTCATGCTTGGAATATGGCACGGGGGTGATTGGCTAAAAGAAATATTTGGTTCAACCAATCTATGGTTGGTTGGTTTGTGGAAGTCCCAAACCTAGTTGGATTTTACATTCATTAATAAGATTTCCCTCTCCTTAGTATTTCATGTGTAAATATGTTGGTTCATATGTGAATTTTATGGTTGTTATATCCTTGTTATTTCTCTTGGATATATGTTGGTTATGAGTATGTTTTATGACATACTTAATGTATATATTTCATCATGTTTTTATTAGTAATTGAAAGTATAATGAATACATGACCTAATAGATGATAATGTAGCTATTGTGATATGGAAACACTTCTTTATGAATCTCAGATAATTATGAGACCACTATGCTTAGATATGTTGTTATGACCCGTAGATTGCATATTTGTGACATGTTTGATGAAATGAATGTCATGGCTAGTAGGGGTCTAGTAAATTCCTTACTCAATTGTTTGCATTAGTACCTTTGTTTCAATGTCATTTATCATGCCTAAAATTTTCATGAAGTTTTGGGCAGTGGCCTCAGTCCTAGCCCTAAAAATTCGTCATAATCTAGGGTTGTTAGCTCAGAACTAACCGAAAAAATCCACAGTCGTTGTCATGCCTTGTTGTGGGAGCAACTGGAAGACTTTGGTCGCATGCATGCCTTATCACGGGAGTGATTGAGGCTCTAGCATAGTAAAAAGATAAGTTATCTCAGGGTTTAAGCCCTTAGAAGGGTTGGTTACCTCCTAAAGAGTTTGTAGTTCCTGGGGAAGGTCAGTTTGGTTGTGCTTTGTCGGTTCCACTTCCTTGACTATACTTGGGGATTTGAATGACATCATAGTAACCTCTCCTCACATGTTTACCCCAGTGGATCGGGTAGCTTAGGTAAATGTGGGAGAAGGGTGTTACAAGAACTAAGCAAGAAACATAACATCAAATAAATAACAACAAGAGTTACTAAAATCATGAAATTTTCTCAACTCAAGGAGGAGGGGGTCTTTCACTTTAGTGATTTATATAACGCCATGGCCCCAAGTAGCTCCAAAGTAGAATTATCAATGTTGCAATAGATTCTAAAACCTATATCTCAAGGGGATAACCTTGCTTTGATAAAAGAGTCCATCGAAGAGGAAATACATTAGAAAATATTCTACTTCACCACCAAAAAAGATCTAGGGTTAGATGGATTTTCTACTCACTTCTATCATCAATTTTAGCAGGTAATAAAATTTGATTTCTTTAGAATGGTGAGTTACACTTTTAATAATAATTGCATGGGGGTGGAATTAATTCTTCCTTTTTAGCATTGATTCTAAATAATTAAGCCCTACTTCTTTTTCAAGATTCAGGCTCATTTCACTTTGCAATGTTTCATATAAAGTGATTTATATGATTTTGGAAAGAAGCCTTAAGACCCTTCTTCTAAAATAATATTGGAAAATTAAGAAGGTTTTATGCATAAGAGGCAAATATTTAATAACATAATTCTTGTTCAAGAGGCTATTAATTCTAGTCAGAATCGAGAAGCCAAACGCATGATTGTCAAACTTGACATGACAAATGCCTCTAACAGAGTGATTCATAGGTGATGAAATTTTTTTTTTTTGATGCTAAATTCATTCATTGGGTGTATCTTTGCATAAAATCACCTTAGATTTCCCCCTGGTTAATGTGAGAGTGGTTAGGTTTTTTGGTGTGTCGTGAGGCCAT
Source organism: Pinus taeda (assembly GCA_000404065.3). Classification (NCBI taxonomy): domain Eukaryota; kingdom Viridiplantae; phylum Streptophyta; class Pinopsida; order Pinales; family Pinaceae; genus Pinus; species Pinus taeda. The sequence continues at coordinate 3,218 of APFE030148830.1, forward strand.
CATTAAGGCTTTTGGGCCTTATATCCCTTCTTGTATATCATTATGGTGGATTCCCTCAGTGACAAATTGGAATTTGAATGAATATGTGAGCGCCTCCCAGGAATCAAGTTTTTCATAGGAATAAAGAGCATCAATCACTCGCAATTTGTTGATGATACACTTTTGATGCATGGAGCTTCCTCGATAATAGCAAGAAGATTCAAAAATGTTATGGATGATTTTGTTGAAGCTTCGGGAAGTCAATTTTTTTGGGAAATATCATATTTATACATGGAATATTTCACTTAGAAAACAAAGACAAATTGGAAGAATAATGGGCTTTCAAACGGTGGAAACATGGAAATAATTGAAGTATTTAGGCATTCCTTTTTTCCTAGAATCACACTCAACCCAAGCTTGGGAAGGTGTTATTTCAAAATCCAAAGGAAAATCTATTGCCTAGGGGGCCATATGGTTTAATCTTGCAGGGCGTGTTGTTTTGATTGAAGAAATTCCATCTACTTTACCACTTTCTCAATTCTTAGTGCTTCTACTCCATAAAGTATTCTCTTTATTTTGGAAAAACAAATTCACAAGTTTCTATAGAAGGAGGTAAAACATCTATAAATAAATTCCATCTAATTCAATGGGCTACGGTAAAGCATCCTAGAAAATCATGGAAGGCTTAACATTACGGAACCTATGTTAATGAATAAAATAATAGGAGAAAAATTGGTTTAGAGATTCATCAACAAAGAATAAGATTTGTGGAAGGAAATTCTCAAGGAAAAATACCTTCAAGGAGAAAGAATAAGAAGTATGGATTCAATTCAAGCCTTAAGAGGGCGCTCCTCGGTCTAGAAATTATTTGTGTCAACGGCCTCTCCTATTCAATCAAGTTTTTATTAAAAGCCAAGAAATGGGGAAAATTTTTGGACGAATAAAATAATGGATCAATAGCCACTAGAATGTTTCTAGGAGTATCTTCCTCTAAAATAATTCTTATGTGCTCAAAGAAATTTCACATTGGCCAATATTTCTAGTTGGGACAAGGAAGGCAACTGGGCTATATAGAACCTTAGAAATATTCTGCAAAATCTTCAACACTTGGCCTTCAAGCTTCGTGAGCAACTGATGGGATGCACGCCATGGAGATTAGAGGAATCATATCAGGTAGGATGGAATGTCTTAGTTTATTTGGTAAAGGAGGAATATGTCACTCTGCTCTACTAATCTTGAATTCTTCCAAAACTCAATACTTGGAAAAAAAAAATTAAAAACTAATGCCAGCCCAAAAGTAAACTCTTTTTGCTAGCTTCTTTCTCATAGAAAAATTCTAACAGCTAAGAATTTTAAGAAAGAGAGGCATTCATGGCCCCTCTCGGTGTCCCTTTGCTTACATCAAGCAGAATACATCCCCCATATCTTTATGGATTGTGATTATACCATAGTGGTTTGGATGGAAGCAATTTCTCCACTCTCTACTAAAGTGAAATGGCCCTTTGATTTTGAAGAATTCTTCTCTTCTTGGACAAACAAATGTTGGAAACTTTTTGAGGAAACCTCTCTTAAAAAATTATTAGGGATATGTCCAAAGATTTATATGTTGGAAAGTATGATTAGCAAGTAATAATACAATATTTAATAACATGAATACTTCTCCTCATAGCACAACGTTGAAATCAATCTCATTGTGTGTTGATTTAGGAGCTCAAAAGATAGACTGTAACTCTTCTCAACAAACCTCAAACCAAATGGAACAATATTAGCTTAGAAATTGTATAGTTTGGAAAAAAAAAATCCCAAAACAAAGAATGGAACAAGCCTGAAATAGATGAAATTTAGAAGCTAAGACTGACAAAGGTAGTATTAAGAGTATGTAAGAGCTCGCGACAAGTTTGTATTATCTATTTTGATGGGGCATCCAAATAAAAACCCAGGGGTGGCAGGAGGGGGAGGGGTACCCTATGGCCCTGAGGAGGGCAAAGTGTTTAGGTACGTGTGGGGTCTTAGTCATACATGACAAATAATAAAGCAAATATATATGGTATCTACCATGAACTTTTGTTAGCCAAAGAAAAGTAGGTAGAAACACTTATGGTTATGGGAGATTCTCTCATAATCCTGCATCATTTAGTCAAAGGCCACTTACCAAAGGAGAAATATATAGAAAAAAACATTAAAAGAATTATGAACATTGTGTAATATATCACATCCAAAGCATATTTCCATGTAATAAGAGACTTCAATTGGGAAACAAACAAGTATGCTAACAAAGGTTGTAAATTACAGATAGGTGAATTAAAGATTAATGGCCAAATAATGTCTACAATAATTCTCTAATGGCAGATAAATTTTGCTCAAAAAAAATCCGTAGTATTGTTATGTGTCGTAAATTTTATATCTTGTTGGTGCATTTTTGTAAGGTATTTACCTACATGTTGTGTTGTAAAACAAACCCCCATTTCATAAAATTTTATCTTTAACTATAATATGAAATGGGTCCCTTTTAGAATTATGAATAAAATTGGTATCAAGTCGTCATTCCTTAAAAGGTCCGAAAGAAACAATACACTATAAACCTTTTGAATAAACATAAATCGGTCTTATAAAAATAAAAATATAATTCTTTATTATTGCGATAAAGCGATCACAAGATCGCATATTGCAACAACAAAGGATGCATAACAAAAAGACCCATTGGTTTACCCCGATCCGACAAGTGAATAACTATTAGATATCGGGAAAGACAAGCAAGTGTAACAAAAGGCCCTCTCACTTTTCTCCGATGTGATATCACTATCGGTGATTGGGGATTTTGCAATGACACAAATATTACCACTAGGGCATTTCTCTGATTCCGATTTCGATAAAGCTAAGCGCGAATTTCAAAAAAGATTGAAAAGGCTTGAGTATATTATGTTAAATTATTATTATTAAAATCCTTTCCATTCCCAATAGTGATTCACTTGTGATTAACTGCCAAAAATCAAAGCCATGCTTGAATGAATCATTCGGCGAATAAATGATATGATGGGCATTTAAATGATTGACAGGATTAAGTGGCCAATTAATGGAGCAGTTATGCCAAAATCTCCTCAAAGATTGTATTAGCGGCAGGATTATTTTTATCCTTCATTATTCATTAATTGATATAACTCTTTCATATTTGGCTCGCACCACCTATTCTCTATATTACGTTCATTTTATCTCCTGCGCAGAGCTCTTCCAAAGCAACAAATTTAAGCCAAATGGGGAAGAAATCCAAGAGATTTGCAGCAGCTTCAGCTCCCGCAGTGACAGGACAATCTACTGTTGATCCAGGACCAAGCAAGAAAGGATTGATTTCAGACACTACCTGTCTTGGCCTCAGAAACACTAGCTGGCAAAGCATCTACAATCTAGTTGAAGCTGAAGAGCCTGAAACGGTATCAGTGCAAGCTACTGCAGGTTCAACCAGAAAGTCAGAGGCTACCCTAAAGGATTTAGCTGACTCCTACCTACACCGAATAGCAGCTCGAGAGAAAATTCTTCCATATACAGATGTAGTGAGGTGGGCAGTTGAGGAAATCCTTGTTACAAATAGAACATTCTGCACAATCGACGGGAGAGTCTTCGGCTCATTTCAACGTAATGATTTGAGAAAAATGTACCACTTGCCTGAACCACAGAAGAAGTACAACAAAGCATTTCTGGAGAAGTTTAGGGATGAGAATGAAAGTGAATCAGCACCTATTCAGGAATGGAGACAGAACCCCGCAAGGCACAAGCATGAATCTTCGGGTAAGTACTCTGTCGATTCATTATGTTCTCCTTATTGTTACGTCGGGGCGATGATGTGTAGGATTTGGGGATTACATTATTCCGCTAAATTCTCAATTGAAATGGTTCCTTTAATGGACGCGACAGTCAATAGTGAGATAATGGATTGGGGAAATATATTATCTGATAAGTTAGCCACTACTATCCTTGACTTTAGAAATAAAACTCGCGTCACCAATAGGTCTATTCCTCCGTTTTATTATAGTGCCTATATTCTAGATACTCTTTGTTTCAACTCTGAATTTCCTGTGCTGGGGTGGAGATGGACTCCACAAGACCCCATGCCGATTCACATTTATCACCAGAAGCTGTGGAAAGCCCATTATAAGGACCACCTGTATCAAGTTTGTAATGGTTTTATGTTGCCCATTTACTATGCCATTTTTGACAAGCCTACTCCGAAGATTTCTTCCAAAGCAGAGATTGACCTAACCGCTCTAGGAAACTGGTTCGGAGAGGATAAATTCACATACATAAGATTTTTCGGTAGCCTTGCCAGGCCTCATGTCCTTCCCTTGTACATACCAGACAAGCTATTGGCTAGAGAATTAGCCTATCAAATTACGTCCGCAGGAGCAACCAAGACTCTGAGGACTTCAAAGAAGCAGGTTTGGCCTCCTTTTCCTCTAAGGTGTGTTGTTTACACTCTGCATGACTATAAGCATGCAGAGAAGGAAGCAGAAAAGATAAATCTACTAAATCTCGCCACCATTCCTAGTAGGCGATTCCTAGTAGGCGATTTGACCTAAGGGAAATCATCTATAATGTACTTGAACAGGCAAAACTCACAAAGTTCGATCATCAAGAAGACGATTTTGATGACTTTTTTTCTTCGGCGGAGTCATTATTTCATGTCCAAACTAGCTAGAATGAGATATAATGATGAAGGGTTAGTAGAATTCAATAAACTTAGAGAGCAGAGGTTGCAAACTCTGCCTCTAGATTTACTAGCTACTGCCCCGACGATACAATCAAGTGAGCCTGAACAACGACTCACCAAAAAACCTCCTGCTACATCGAAGATTCTTGAAGAAGTCCAGAGGAAAGAGCAAGAGGAAATACAGGAGAAAGAGCAGAAAAAGGAGCAAGATAAGGGCAACGAGGATGTTAATGTGGATACTTAGATTGATCCAAAATTGCTCCAAGAATGGTAGCAATTTGACTCCATCATAACCAATCTGGAAGGTCCAAAAGGTGCCAATACACCCAAAGCAACAGATACACAGGATATAGCATCAACAAAGGTTCCAAGTGAAGGAACCAGTGGCCTACCCCCTAGTACAGACTTAGAAATAATTCCAAAAGATCCCTCGGATCAAATCATTTTGCAGGTGGAGGATATACCTCCATTAGATGTCTTTTACAACCCAAAACACAGGGTCGTAGTAAAGCGACAGTGGAAAAGGAGAAGGCTTGATCAACCTTCCCTATTCCCAGAACAAACAGAGACAACCAATGAAGTTGGGAAAGAGGAGTTTGATCCTTTTGATGACCTAACGAAGCTTTCCCAATATGCCAAAGCCTATTCAGCGGCCACCATGGACAAGGCATCGGAAGTGAGTAATCTACTAAAAGAAAAAGACCAGTCAATTATTTTGTTGCAAACACAGATGTCGGAGGCACAACAGAAAGTTGAACAATTAGAACAGCAATTGTCAACACAACATCAATTAAATAATCAACTGAATAAGCAGTTACTTGAAGAAAAACAAAGAGTAGATTCAAGCGCGATTCAAAGACAGAAATAATTATTAGAAGCATTGGCAAAATTGAAGACGATGAATGAACTAATGGCGAAAACAAAAGATGAGCAAATTGCTCAGCTATCACTTCAAATAGAAAAGTTCAAGAGTCTTCCACAACCTATCGATTTCATAACAGAGGCACTACAGATTAATAAGGCATTGGTGACACAGATAAGATTGTTGTGTCATAATATTTCTCAGGTTGAGCCCCTTTGTGATATAACAACATCAATAATCGATAAATTAGTTGATGCTAGACAGGATTTAGAGTAGGCCGACGAGACCTTGACAGATTTTCTTACTTGGCAAGACACCAGTGAGGGACAGGTGGCAAATCTGCCCAAAATCCTAGAATCACATAAGGAAATCCTATTCTTAGAATGGCAGTCCCAGTTGATGAAGGCAGAGAGAGAAGTTTCTAGATGTAAATTATCCACAAGTAACTTAAATGAATTAATCAATAACACTCTCTATTTATCTAATATGATTTCACAATGTACACCAGGTAAATTGCTATCAGCTAAGACATTGGAGCAAGCATGTAATCAGGAGCTGGAAAAGAATGGAAGGTTAATTGCAGGTATTCAAATTTTAACTTGGGACACCTATTGGTTGTTCCTAGTAAAACCATTTAGCTAGAGAGCCGCCCTCAAGTGTCTAACATATGCAATCGGTTGTATCATTCCCGATATACACGATGCCACATGCTCGGCTCAGCTCCATTCTCGTCTTAGCCACCCTCCAGAATTTGAACCGATGCTTGCAATTTTCCAACTCAGATCAATGGGAAAACAGCTAGAGTAATGAATCATGTTGTCGACTAGCAATAAACTTGATGTGGAGAAGATTTTCAAAATCCAGTTGTACCAATTAAATAACATTTTATTTTTGTAGTTAGTTAGTTTAATTAAGTATTTATAGACCCTTTCATGCATTTAGAAAGGCTCCTCAGTTTTTGTATAAGACTCAAACCTGGAAGTTGCACTACTGTACTTCCGGTATATTTTTTATAAAGACTGGGCCAATTATTCCAAATTTTAACGATGAAGCTTTTATATGGATGTGCACGATTGCCTTTATATGAAGGTATCTTTGAGTTGAAAGAAGGAATTTGAATTGCGATTGATATTGGGAATGATTTACAGCACATATGGTACTACTATTTATGATCTGAATTCATTCTTTTATGTGAATTGTTATTTGATTACTCTTGCTATTATTGAATATATGTATGTGTTTTCAACAACATTCTTCATATTTTTCGCTATTGAATGTTAAAAGGATGTTATTCTTTTAGTCATACATGTATCAGTAATATATAGAAGATAAGTGTAACAATGTTTTATTAATTACTTTGTTCAACTATTTGAACAAAGCAATTATTATATGAATGAATGTCTTTGTTTATCAAATAGAGTCATCTATATGCTTATTTGTGAATAGAGATTATCAAACATTGCACGTAGGAATAGAAATTTCCCGAGATAGAATAGTTATTCGTATTTTCACTTTTTAGATTAAATCATTCATTCATTACCATTTTATTAGAAAACCAATCACTCATCCATCCCCTTTTTATTCATCATTGGGAAACTAGTCCCATTATCTCCAGTCGGAGCCACCACACCAAACGGAAAAGGAGCTGCATTAAGGTCCGGACCTGGTGGTTTTCCCCGATGTTGTTGCAATGATTTTCGAGGCATCAACATTTTTGGCGCTAGAAGGAGGGCCTGAACTATGACTGGCAAGTAAATCAAAATCTATATACCATTCTGAGAGTAAATCTCCCTCCACCTCACCTCGGACCTCCCGTTTGCGTTCTGGAACACCAATATCCAAACGAGAAGAAGAGGAATCAACTACCACTGCTCAATCCCATCATACTCTAGAACGATTAAGTCCTGAGTCTCCTAAAGTTCAGTCTCTCATCCAGAAACTTCAAGGCTTTTCGATAACACCACAGAAATCTGAAGTATCTCAAGGTAGTGAGACTTCGCAATTCAATCTACCTCACCCTCTCACCAGACTTCAAAGCGGAAAACTCGGTATTGAACCAACTGAGTTGCCTTTACCAAAAAGGAAAAAGGCTAAAAATAACACTGAAGGATCTGACAGTGAGACCTTTTCTTCATCATCTTCCATCTCATCTTCTCCAGTGCGAAGCCAAACATACACTCCCCCATTACATATTGTTGTTCAGCAGGGATCACCAACTTCAACATCACAACCTATTCAATCTTCAATACCAACTCCTCCCCAAACACCTAGAACTTCATCGGCAATCGTTGTTACTTCTAAGATGGCTCAGAATCCATGGAATAGTCCTGGTGCGGTCACTATGCCTGCACCATTACATCCATTACCTGATTATCCTGAGAAATGGTTACCAAAATTTAATCCAAACGCTGGAACATTGGTCGAAGAACATATTAACAATTTCGTGTTATCAGTTAACCTAAAAGGAGTAACAGAAGAAGATGTTGTCGTTAGGCTTTTCCGTTACACTTAGCAAGGATCATCTGGGTCTTGGTATTTTTCCTTACCCTCTGGATCCATTACCAGCTGGAACATCTTTCAGGAGCAGTTTCTCACTAAGTATGGCAATGATAGATCTTTAGCGACACTAATTAATGATCTTTCAAATCTAAGGATTGAATCTAGAGAACCTATTAAGGAGTTTAACTCCCGATTCAATAAACTCTTGAATAAGATCCCAACCGACTCCAATCCAAGTGAGAAAATCAGAAACGAGTGGTATATAGCAGCCCTAACTTCAAATATAGCCATTTTTGTAGATAGGGCTGCGAAACCAACTTTGGTCGAAAACATGAAAGAAGCACTTGCTATAGCGAAACACATTATTGCTTTAGAAAAGAAAGCTGCTCTTGAAGATAGGAAATCCAAAAAAGTTTCTTTTAAAGATGTTTCAAAGAAGAAAACCCCTAAAGATCCATATGATATGGAGGGTCTACAAAAGGTCCTCAAAACAATGTCAAATGAAATGGTTGAAATCAAAAAACAAGTAGCAGAAACTTCAACAAAGAAGCCATTTAGGAATTTTAAGAAACCTGAGTCAAAACCACCAAATGTTATATCTAATGCAAATTCAGAACTTAAAGAGGAAGAAGAAGATGAAACAATTTCACCATCCGATGAACCCGAAGAAGAGGAAGTTGTTGAATGCCAGGGAATATGGGACTTCATATTACCCAACTCCGACACAGAAAATGAACAAGAAGCTTTCCCTGTGACTACCAAGAGTAAAGGTACTCCTGAACCTGTTTAGGCAATTTCAAAGAAAATGAGTGCAGGTACTACTACTACAAAGGAAAAGGTACCCACAAAGAAGTCGGCCGCAACATCACCTCAAAATCAACCATCATCCTCAAATATACCTTCAACATCTAAGACGTTGGTAGTATCGGATTCAATGGATTACAATATTATTGATGATATGAAGAAGACTAAGGCAAACATTACTATGTATGAACTTAGAAAACTCAAACATCAGCAGAAATTGCTTCTTAAGGAACTAAATGTAGTACCTCCTTCGCCTCTTCCTAGTGCTAAAGCTGCAAATGAATCAGGTCAACCGCCTTCTGGTAGAATTGAAGCTACTGATACAATTTTAATTGGAGACAAATCAAATTCCCATACTCCCCCTTTCCTCTTGACCTATGAGATATATAATCGAAACCTAAACAACTGTTTGATTGACTCAGGGGCATCCTCTAATATAATGCCAGCTTCAGTTTGTTCCAAACTGAACATTGAACCCCAAAAGTCTGCAATTCATATTGTGTAGTTGGATAGAACCAAGGTCCAGATTTTAGGGGAAATCAACTCTGTAACTATCAGGTTATCGGCTGATCCACGAGTAGTTCATAGAATTGATATTTTAATTTCTGATATACTTGAATTTTATGGTTTAATCTTGAGTAGGGATTGGTCTGAGAAACTCCACGGTTATATTTCTACTAATTGGTCCCATATGTGGCTACCCTATAAAGGAAAGCCAAATCAAATCAAAATCGATCGGGAGAAACATATGACCCATACTATCACTGAATTTGAACAGGAGAATCAACCAATAGCATTTAATAATAATATTTTGGAGAATTACTCTTCTGAATCATTCTTTGGAAATTACACTGCCCGACCATCTCCTTTCTCAATGAATAGTTTCACATCCCAAATCGAAAATTTTTCACAAACCGATAGATCAAGATGTGTAATATTGTTGAGAACATTGTAAATAAAATTGTTGATAATTCTTTATTTTGGTCACTATACTTTGATGGGTCTAAATCCAGTGAAGGTTCAGGAGCAGGGTGTATTTTAGTTAGCCCTGAGGGAGAAAAAACTATGTTGTCATTTAGGTTGGAATTTGAATGCACAAATAATACAGTTGAGTATGAGGCCTTAGTTCAAGGACTATATAAAGCTATTGGTCTTAAAGTTCAATATTTGAAAGTGTTTGGTGATTCAGAGATTGTCATAAAACAAGTTAGAAATACAATTCACTGTATTTCTAGTCACCTCAAGCACTATCAGTCTTTGGTCCAGGAACTTATATCTCAATTTTTAGCATTCAATATTTCTCCTATCCCTAGATCCCAGAATGCAGCAACAGACTTTCTAGCCAATGTTGCTTC